>APFE031722060.1:64688-78612 GCA_000404065.3 Pinus taeda
CCCTTTTCAATTTGAATCAAATTCTTACAGTGATAATTTCTTCAAGAATGAATTTGGAGATTAAATCATTAGACAACCAAGGCTTATTCACTTATGATATTTGGCCTACACTTAGCAAAATGGTCTAATTAATTATGAGTTCAATCCATGTTTTTTAGCAGAAAGATGGTATTCCTTGCTTTTTGTCAAAAAATTACCTCTTCACAAATATTGTTTCAAACCAACTCCACATTTCATGGAAAACTTTTCTCACTCCAGTCAGGATCATTGAATGTTGCAGGCTAATAAACTTTTTACGCGCGGGGGCGGGGCGGAGGGATTTACCGCATTAAGCCCAATCCCCCAACAATTAAGGTCATGACACTCACTGACAAGTCTATCTGATATCCTGTAAAATCTCACATTGAATGTCAGAGAAGTCAAAATGGAACAGGAATGCCATTAATTGTGCATGATTTCAAATATATTTTAGCTGTGCACAATTCCATACATGTTTTAGCTGGGGTAAGTCCATCTATGCATCTGGAATTTCTTTGACGGCTTTATATAGGGTTAAATTAGTACAATATACATGTTTCAGAGCTCCCTGTTTCCATGAGTACGTAACATTATTAATCATTTAATTTGGGATTTAATGAAAAATTGATTTAATTAGAAATTGTGTATGCATGGTTGTTTCTTTTTTGTTTTCTAATCATACAAACTCTCCCAATTCTGAGTATTTCAATAGTTAAAGTATTTGTAAGTTTCTTTGTCTCTAGAGAATCTGTACTATTTTCTAATCCTGCAAGCTATGCGAACGCTTCAGTAAGCCAACTGCTAATGATTTTGTAAGTTCTTTGTTTCTGGATAATCAGTACTAATTCGTGCAGAAAAGGGCCTATTTGTTGCAGTGGAGATTTTTCAGCATATGCAAAAGTGTGTTTTCTTTCATTCGGAGATAGAGTTAAACACTGGATAACTTTCAACAAACCATGGACTTTTTGTTCCCTTGGATACGATCTTGAAGTGTTTGCACTTGGTCATTGTGCCAATTACATTGCAAATTTCAGTGCAGGAAATTTAGCGATGGAACCACACATTGTTGGACACAATATGCTTCTAGCACATGCAGTTGTTGTAGACATATACAAGAGGAAATACCAAGTAGAAAGCAACTAAAACTATAAAGAAACCACTAAAAATTTACATTAATAACACTCTTCTAATTATTTGTAAAGAAACCACTAAAAATTTACATTAATAACACTCTTCTAATTATTTAGGTGTGATCTGATTAATGGTTTTGTTTAAGCTTAGACGAATTTGTATGCCATTGATTTTATCTTGAAAATTTATGTTAAAATAAGATAATTACTCTCGCATGAGGAGTTAGATAAAAATATAGAGTCAATTAACTGAGTGATTGCATGATTGAGTGTTTGAGTGTTGAGTAAAGTGAGTTAAGTGATAGACTACTTTGAGTGTGAGATTGCATGTAGTTGCATGTCAAGATATTTTAGGTAGTTATCTAGTTGGAAAATGTTTAAATATCCTTCACCAGGTTTATAGTAATGATTATGTTTTGTGTGATCAATAGAAGAGCAACAACTCATGTTTTACATGTGAATTGTGTTTTATCTTCTCTGCCGTTTTATCTTCTCTGCCTTTTTAATAAAGTGGTATGAAAGCAAGGAAAAATAAATTAACAACGATATGTGTGAAAGGAAAGATATATTGTTTTTCTTAGTAGTTGAGCAATAACATCTTACAATTATACGCAACGCGTTATAACAGCGTTTGGCTTAGCGAGCATTCAGAGCTGCCGTGAGGAGCGTTAGCACGCATACAACGTGAACCATTCGTTGATGTTTCAAAGGAGTTCCGAAAGCTTTCAAAGGCATATTTTTTCACGTGGAGTACCTTTGTCATAATCACGTGGGTTGTTCCTCTTTGGAAACGAGAAGTGACATGAGGTTTACGTTATTCACAAAAAAAAATTATGAGATTAACATGAATATTTATGGTGATTGTTTTATGAGGTTCATGTAATTCGTTTAAAGTTATATAAGGTGTGGTAAAATAAAAAGGGTTTTTCAAAAAAAACATTACGAAATGGTTTATTATAAAGTTTTATATATTATATAATATATATATTTTTTATATAAAAAGAAAAACACTTAGGGTTTTATTGAAAGAAGTATTATTTTTTTTAAAAGAGTTTACAAAAAAGAAATTTAGGGTATTTTTTTAAAAAGATTTTTTTTTTGGAGAAAAATGGCTTTTCAAATTTGCAACCAGAATTTCTACTATTTACAAGGAAAGATTATGATGTGTGGGCCATTAAGATGGCCACCATATTTCAGGCACATGATGTTTGGGATTATGTGAAGTTTGGGTTTTCAGAACCTATGAATGAAGAAGAAGAACAAGCTCTCACTAATGCAAAGAGGGAACAATGGAAGAAAGACAAGAAGAAAAATGCACATGCGTTGCATCTTATTCAATAGGTAGTGGACCTAGCAGTGTTCCAAAAGATTATGACCACGTCTTCGGCAAAAGTAGCATGGGATACTTTGACGACAAACTATAAAGGTATGGCCAAAGTCAATATTGTTAAGTTGCAGAATACTAAGAGAGATTTTGAAAGTTTGCGAATGAAGGAGACAGAGGACATCGATTCATGGATTCTTTCATGAATTGGGTCATGCTATCACTCCAAGAAACTCTCCTAGGTTGTAGATCGGAGATGCCTAGTAACATATAATCTTCAATATTGTTCTCTGAACTATTAGAATAAATGATGGTTTGGATCAAGTCAGATAACCATTTCAACTCTATTCTCACTCAAAACATGCATGGACACTCTCACCAATACAAGGCTTTAGACCACTAATGCTCAATAAATTCTAAATTCAATGGATAGATGGAGAACATTGACTATACCAACAAATTGCATATATAAACGTAAATGAATGGCTAGCTATAGGAAATAAAAGAGAATGCTGACTGTACTGACAGATGCACATATGACCACATATGGAAGGCTAGCTACAGTCAACAGAGAAGCTTGCAAATCTATTTTATCAAAGCAGAGATAAGATAATAGTTATCTTGCCTTAGACACAAAGAAAACATGAACAAACTATTCAAGTGCAAGCATAGAACAACAAAGAGATTGGACATTGAACATATAATGGAAAAAAGAAGCTTATATTGCTAGAATGAAGATGAGAAACTTGAAGGAACAGAGGATGAATAATCTCCAAAAGTTGAACCTTTATTGCATCTTACTTTCAGCTATTTATAGCTTGTTTACAATGCTTCTAAGCTCTAAGAGGCTTGGAGTCTTAATCTGTATGATATGCATTGCTAACTAATTTGATGCCCTTTAGGCAAGCATGGGAGCAGAGTTTTCTGCTTTTGATAGCAAAGTAACTGCTTTCAGATATTTTTAGTGGCTTGTTGCACTGTATAGGAGTTTTCCTGTGCTAGAGATGCTCCATGATGTTGGTTTTGATGAGTTGTTGTTTTGGGCAAGCTACGCTGACTGCTCCATGACCACCCTATTTGTTTGGACAAGCTGCACGTGTTGTGGCTCCATGATCAATTTTTGCCTCTGTTTTCCCTGCAAACTGTCTCTCATACTATGCTATAGGGTGGAAAGGGTCCTCGGGCCTCTGTTTTCCCTTTAAATGCCCCCTCTCTGTTAATACATGACTGTTTTCTATTTTAAACAGAAAACACAACGACACTGTGAAAATCCCGCCCACCTTTGTTCTTTTCGGACTTAAGAAATCCTTAGAAATGACTTATTCTCCTCTTGGGTCTGTCTTTGCAATGAGAACACATCTCCACCATTGATATGGGAGTCCCAAATCCAATGGTGATGATCCATTTCGAGCACTTCTTTTGTACTGGAGTTGACCGTCTGATGAGGGCGGTTTCCTCTCTTCTTGTCTTGGACACATGGCAGTAATTGTATGGCATCGGGCGGAGCTCGGCTTAAACCACTTACCACTCACGACCTACCCGAAAACCTGCCTATATTTTGATTTTTCTTTTATATTGGAAATATGTCGAATCGTTGAAAATTTATGAAAAAACAGCCCTGGCGGACTTCAAATATCATATATTCCACTTCCCGAACCCTTTCGGGTGTGAGGCTCATCGCAATCGTACTGACCAATGCTCACTTCGTATTTTCATTATACAATGAAAATATATGAAATACATTAAAAATGGGCCTTCCGCGGACTTGAAAATATATCCACTTTGCTACCCAACACCCTTTCGGGTCTGGGTCATATTGCATCGACGATGTCCCCTGTTCCCTTTGTATTTCGTTATATAATGAAAATACATAAAAAAACGCTTTAAAATGGCTTTGGTGTGAAATTCAAAAGTTATCAAATATCTCATATAATTACGTCAGGTCTGGCCCATTGGGTCACACACATGCCTGTGCCTAGGCCCTGCCCGTGGTATATTGTTGATGTGACATAGCAATGCAATAAATCGCTCAACGCCCGGGCCTTGATATAACATAACATGTGTTCTCCACTGCCACGACTGCTAATGCGACCCACCGATCCGATCATCGGCGATCACTGATCAGTGGTGTCATGTGCCCGCCATTAGATTGTCCCCTTTACTCAGCTGATTGGGACTAGCTACCTAGATCTGGGCTGTTGATCGGCTAGATCTAACAACGGCTATTCATTCACTATTTAAGCCTACTTTTGTGGGTTTTTCATGGTTTTTTAAGCCTTTTAGTCTCTCGATAGTGCATTTCTGCCCTTCCAAGGGCTTTCCTCTTATGCTGATTTTGATCATTAGATGATCTGTGAGCAAAATTTGAAGATCTCAAGGGCATTAATGGACTCATTGGCATGTTTTTAAGCAACTTTGAAGACTCTATGAGCCTATATGGATCCACTTGTGGGCCTTTTGCCAGCAAGGCTAACAGGTCATAACTGTTGTAAATCAGTTAAATATTTATGGTGAAGATATAAAATATCAAAGAGTGGTTGAGAAGTTCCTCCGATCTTTGTCTACCAAATTTGATGTTGTGGTAGCAGCCATAGAAGAAGCCAATGATTTGGCATCATTGAAAGTCGGTGAGCTTATGGGATCACTTCTATCACATGAGGCAAGGATAGACAGAAATAAAGATTCCACTTTAGAGACCACTTTCAAAAGTCAGGTTTATATTTCAAGAGATAGAGGTTGAGGCAGAAGTAGAACGAGAGGTAGAGGAGGAAGCGGAAGATATGGTGGTCAGAGAGATGACTGAGATTATCATGAACATGAAAATGGAAGTAACTACAAAGCTTCAACAATAATCAAAGAGTTGACAAATCAAAGGTGAGATGTTATTACTGCAATAAATTTGGTCATTTTGCTCATGATTGCAGGAAGAAAATAGCTGATTAAGGGAACCAGGGAGCTAATGTCACTATAGAGAGTACTAACTCTATGTTCTTAGCTTCCCATACCATGCATGAACCTTCTGATAGTGTGTGGTTGTTAGATAGTGGTTGTTCTAACCACATGACAAGCAACAAGGATTTGGTTGCAAATTTCGATCAATCTATGAAAAGAGAGGTAAAGTTTGGGACTGAAAACACTATGGAAGTAGATGGCAAAGCAGTGGTCAACGTTCTAACCAAGCAGGAGGAGCCAAAGACAATCTCAGAGGTATATTATGTTCCTATTTTCAAACATAATTTGTTAAGTGTTGGTCAATTGACACAGAATGGATACAAAGTTACATTTCAAGGTCAAGAAGTTTTTATATATGACAAGCCTCCAAGCAAGAAACTAATAGCAAAGGTGCAAATGATGAGGAAAAAACTTTTTCCTCTCATTTTGAATTACAGTGGTCAGGTGAGTTCTTTTACAGTTGCATGTTCTGATGATTATTGGTTATGGAACTTTCCATTTGGACACTTGCACTTTTCTGGTTTAAGATTGTTGCAGTAGAAACAGATGGTCAGAGAATTACCTCCCATCAAAGAGCTTGCTAGTACTTGTGAGTGTTTCATCTTGGGAAAACAACACCATGAAAGTTTTCCAAAGGGAGTTGTATATAGAGCAAAGAAACCTTTTGAGTTAGTGCATACAGACTTGTGTGGACTATGAGGACATAGTCAATTGGTGGAAGTTGCTACTTCCTCACTTTCATTGATGAATATAGCAGAAAGAATTGGGTTTACTTTTTGAAGCAGAAGTTTGATTTGCAAAGTTCAAATAATTCAAAGCCTTAGTAGAGAACCAAAGTGATTGACAGACCAAGGTTTTGAGGTCAGATCATGGTGGAGAATGTGATTCAAAGGCATTCTATGATTACTGCAAACAACATGGGATCAAAAGGCAGTTTACAACCAGGTACACACCGCAACAGAATGGTGTAGCATAGAGAAAGAATATGACAATTATGAACATGGTAAGAAGCATATTTAAAGCCAGAAACTTGTTTAATGAGTATTGGGCAGAAGTAGTTGCATGTGCTATTTATGTGATCAACATATCTCCTACAAAGACTGTGATGAACATAGTACTAGAACAAGCATGGTTAGGTATGTATTGCAGTGTATCTCATCTCAGAGTATTTGGATGTGTAGCTTATGCACATGTTCTTAAGGAGCGAAGAGGCAAATTGGATGATAAAAGTGAAAGTGCATATTCATTGGTTATAGTGAGAAAATCAAAATCTTACAAATTGTATAACCCTGTCACAAATAAGACCATAATTAGTAGAGATGTTGTGTTCAGGGAACAAGAGTCATGGAATGGAACTGTAGACAAAACAGTTGATGCACAAGTGCTACTGAAGGAAGAAGATGATGTAGCAGAAAAGGAGCAGCAAGAATCATAGGTGAAGACACCAAACAGAGACGCACCAACAAGGACTCCAAGATTTTCAGAGAAGCATGGATCCTCAAGCATATTAACAAATCAATATTCTCCCAACAATTAATCAGGTGATGAATCAAACAATGGTAAGAGAAAGATGAGAAGTTTGAAAGATATTTATGATGATTTGGATGTTAGTCCAAATTTTGCATTGTTGTTATTCCAACCTTCTTCATTTGAAGAAGCAATCAAAGATGAAAATTGGGTGCAAGCCATGGATGAAGAAATTGAAGCTATTGAAAAGAATGACACATGGGTTTGGTTGATTTACCAAAGGACAAAAATATCATTGGTGTGAAGTGGGTGTACAAGAAAAGTTGAGTGAGAAAGGCGAAATTGACAGATTTAAAGCAAGACTTGTAACAAAAGGATTCTCATAGCAACCAGGAATAGAATTTGGGGAAACGTTTGCTCCAGTAGTCAGATTGGATAATGTAAGAGCAGTTCTAGCCACAACAACTCAGAACAAGTGGAAAGTATATCAGATGGATGTGAAATCAACCTTCTTGAATGGAATTCTAGAAGAAGAAATTTATGTGTAGCAACCTCCAGGACATGAACTTGAAAGTAACAAAGACAAAGTTTACAGGTTGAAGAAAGCACTCTATGGATTGAAGTAAGCACCTAAAGCTTGGTATAGCAGAATTGAGAGTTACATGATCAAGAACGGATTTTGCAAAAGCAACATTGAGCCTACCTTGTACACAAAGGTAAATGAGCATGAACAGATTTTGATTGTTCACTTATATGTTGATGACATGATTTTTCCAGGTGATTCTGACATAGATGAGTTTAAAGTAGCCATGATGAAAGAATTTGAGATGAAAGATCTTGGTCTCATGAAATATTTTCTTGGCATAGAAGTTGAGCAATCTGAAAAGAAAATTTTTATTTGTCAAAAGAAATATTCCAAAGATTTGTTGAAAAGATTCAAGATGGAAAATTGCAAACCTGTCCCTACACCAGTTGCAACAGGTACAAGGTTAAGCAAGGATGATGAAGGATCATATGTCAATCCAACTCTATTCAAAAGATTGGTTGGCAGCCTCATGTATCTCACAGCTACAAGATCGAATATCATGCAAGGAGTGAGTTTGATTTCCAGATTTATGGACACACATTGGAGTGCAGGAAAACGAATTTTGAGATACATAGCAGGAACTAGAGATTGTGGCATAATGTATGCAAGCACAGAAAAGAAAGGATTGATTGGATACATAGATAGTGATTTTGCAGGCAGTTTGGATGACAGGAAGAGCAATTTTTGTTTTGTATTCCACCTTGGTTCAAGTGTGATTTCATGGGCATCTAAGAAGCAGCCCTTTGTGACACTTTCGTTAGCAGAAGAAGAATATGTAGTAGCAACATGTCAAGCAGTGTGGTTAAGAAGAGTACTTGATGGACTCAAGCAGAAACAACAAGGATCAACAACAATATATTGTGACAACACCTCAGCGATTGCACTATCCAAGAATAGTGTGTTTCATCAGAAGAGCAAGCATATTGATACTAGATATCACTTTATTAGAGAACTTGTGAGCAATGGAGAAGTTCACTTGAAGCCTTGTAAATCTAGTGATCAATTGGCTAATATATTTACTAAGTCATTAGCACAAGATGTGTTTGAGTTTCATAGAAGAAACTTGGGTGTTGTAAGCCTCGCTGAGACATAAACCAATAGACATGTTGGAGTTGTCATGAGTCATGTTTTAGTTTAGCAGTCGTAATTAAGGGGGAGTGTTAAAATAAGATAATTACTCCTGCATGAGGAGTTAGATAAAAATAGAGAGTTGGTTAACTGAGTGATTTCATGATTGAATGTTTGAGTGTTGAGTCAAGTGAGTTAAGTGATAAACTACTTTGAGTGTGAGATTGCATGTAGTTGCATATTAAGATATTTTAGGTAGTTAGCTAGTTGGAAAAGGTTTAAATACCCTTCACCAAGTTCATTGTAATGATTATGTTTTGTGTGATCAATAGAAGAGCAACAACTCATGTTCTATGTGTGAATTGTGTTTTATCTTCTCTGCCTTTCCAACAATTTAAACCCCATTTGTTAAACATTTCTCCTCAATTTGTTTACTAATTTGCTAAAGCATTTCCTTATTAGCATGCTACAACAAAAACTAATCTAAGTAGGTGTTTTATCTTCTCTGCCTTTCCAACAATTTAAACCCCATTTGTTAAACATTTCTCCTCAATTTGTTTACTAATTTGCTAAAGCATTTCCTTATTAGCATGCTACAACAAAAACTAATCTAAGTAGGTGTTTTATCTTCTCTGCCTTTCCAACAATTTAAACCCCATTTGTTAAACATTTCTCCTCAATTTGTTTACTAATTTGCTAAAGCATTTCCTTATTAGCATGCTACAACAAAAACTAATCTAAGTAGAACTTTGTTTTGTAGCTAATGAAGACCATCCAATTCATTTTTAAAAATGGATTCTTTGGATCTACTACAGGGAGCATTAAGTGTTGGTGTTTCTTTTCTTGTGATCGTGTTTCTCTGAAATTGAGTGGAGAGTGATGATCGTGGGCTACATGGTGTTTCAATTGGGTTTCCTTGATTTCTTTGTTTTAGCTGGTAGGAATTAGGGTTAATGGATATGTATGAATTCCTATAGGCGGGAAAAAATTAGAATTCTTAGAATTCATAGATGACAACAAAAAAGAGAGAAATTGTTTTCAGAAACCAATTGCAACCATTAAATTGAATTCCCATTCAATCAACGTGTATGAGTTTCCCAACTCTAGGCACAAAACCTTAATATATTTTTCCGGCAACCTGAGTAAATGATATTAGTTTCTTAGTGTTAAGGGATGACATGATGCATCTAATACATGCAAGACTTCATGCATCTGATACATGCAAGAGGGAAGTTCCCATGGAACTCTGAAATTCAACAAACATTTAGGATTGCAAGAGGGCAGTTCCCATGGAGTTCTGAAATTCAGTAAACATTTAGGATTGCAAGAGGGCAGTTCCCATGGAGCTCTGAAATACAGTGAATATGTGCAGGAAATCATAACAAAGGAAATCAATTATTTTTTTTGTTTACTGCAAAGCTTTTGAATGTTAGATTTACTGCAACCTCATAAATATGAAAATTGACTGCAGGAAATCATAACAAAAGATGAAAGAAATCATCACAAAAGGATGTAGTTGTTTCTTACTAAGGATTTTTTTTCTTCCCTTTGTTCCTTTTGAGTCACCCAATCAGTTGATGGAGTGGCGAAGTTGAATGAATGAATTTATAGACAACAAACAAAAATTTGGACAGGCATGCAATAGAGTTGAATGAATGAATTTACTCAATGAATTTACATGTAGAAAACAAAAATTCAGGCATGCAACAGAGTTGAATGAATGAATTTACGCAATGAATTTATAAGCAACAAAAAAAAAATTGGACAAATATGCAAGTAATATATTTAGACAGGCATGCAAGTAAAGTCTATTTTTAGCCTGCAAACCACAATTTTGACTCATGCAAACCATAATTTTGACACGATAAACATGATTTTTGTCATATAAACCATAATTTTAACTCATTCAAACCATAATTTTGACACGACAAACATGGTTTGTCCCACACAGTCACAATAATGTAATTTTCAACCTATATTAATACCCCACTAGCGATAATTGGTGAGTTACCATTTAATGCTTTCAATTAATGCCTACATTAGTTTACTCTTACCCGTTTCAAAATGCAAAGCAAACAGATAAATATAGCATGTGATTTTGCCTCCTCCTCCGAAAAAGACCAAATAAAATAACGAAAAAAATATACTTACGAATGTGCGGTCTAGACCTAAAACCTTTCCTTGTTTGTAATAATTAATAACTTAAATTAATATTAAAAGAGCACATTTATTACTATAGTCCCGAACCTTGCAAGGACTCATAACATAAAAGTACACCCATAGTAATTATTCGTAATTATATATTTAGGACTATTAATTTTGGATGAAGTAATGAACACTTTTGCAAAGCTCACTAAATGCCGTATATACACAAATATATATAAAAGCGTTGTACATCTATAATGTAGAATACATGGAATGAAAGTTACAGTACAAATTGCAAACCCCATTTTCTCAACAGGTTACAACCTATCTGTCAAAGTTATTTTAAAATCCATTTCCAAAATTAGAGGCGCTGCCTTCTGAAATGGAAATGGAGAGATAAAAACATAGTGGATTAAGTACTAACGGCATGGTTGGAAAATTCACCGAACTATAATGGTTTGAATATGCAGAGTTTCTTGGTCAGCAATGAATCGAATCGAGTTGTTTTTAGTAAAAAATTAAAAAAAATTTAGAAGTTATTGTGTTAATGTTTCTGATTTAATTTTTTTTAAATCAACCTGGAATTTATTCAAATTGTAAATTTAGTGTGTAACTTCTACACCATTAAAATGCTTTAAAAATATTTTAAAATACTGAATCTATATATACAATCAAAAAAACCATAACACAAATCAAAATTTCACTTCAAATTTTTCTTACCTAACAATAAAACATAAGAAAAAAAATATCTAAAAACAATTTATCAATAAATTGCTAAGACGTTGGTATCATTATACACATCATAAATTCAAACCTCATATTACACTAGGGATAGCCAAATTCGTCTTCCCGGTGGTGTGGTATGTAGACGAACGCTCCACGACCGCCTTTCGGAACTGTAGTGCTCCCTAACCGTCATCTTTCACCTCCCCATTGTCGTACCTCCGCAACTCCTCGGGCAGATTGAACGTCGAATCGGCGGTCCTCAGCCGCTGCGCCGCCCTGATGCCTCTTTTCTGGCTGCGCCGTACAGCCTCGCGGCTAAGGCCACCAAATTCTCGTCCGACTGGAGGGCCAAGAGCGGCAGGAGAAAGTAGAGCTCACCCACAAGGAGCTCCTCTTCGGGCTGCAACGCCGGGCATCTGGCTCCGTAAAGATCACACGGGTTACAGATGAAATGGCGGGGGTGGTTTTGCAGCACTCGCTTAGCGCTAATGGCAACTGAAAATTTCTCCACGTGGCCATCAAGGTAGACGACCCTGATAAGGTCCGGAGTCACCACCTCCGTCCACCGGGCGCACGAGGCCATCGATCCCATAATTATTCTTCTTCAGAGAGAAAGGCAGGGTTACGAGAATTGAGTGCTGGAGAGACAAAGGGAGGCCAAGCGCCTGAGAATGCACAAAGTGCGTAGAACTTGACCCGAACTTTGAGATTATGGTGCGTAGAACTTGCGCCGAACTTTGAGATTATTGTGCGTAGAACTTGTCCCGAACTTTGAGATTATGGAGCCGCCAGATGCAGAGGATAAGAGGCGTCGAAACATTTGGCAATTGCAGAATTTGGGGTTCGAGGTTTGCGGGTTTTTACTATTGATGGCAGGTAGAGGATACGAGAAATGCCAAGGCAGCCGCGATGACTTTACGTCCACTGTCATACGAAACACTGCTGCTCTACAAAACACAGCATGCTTTAAGAGGCCGTTAAAGCTGCCTATTTTCGGTCAATCGGTGTAGGTTGCGTGGTGGATACAGTCTGTTGTGTTTTTCTTCATTACCAGAGTTTTAATTTCATATCATACTATGACGTGTTTAATAGCGGATACTAATATCTACTTTGCTTGGAATTTCATACTATGACAGCAGATATTAATATCTGGAATTTCATACTATGACGGCCGATATTAATATCTATCTTGATTGGAATTTCATACTATGACAGGTTTGACTATGTAACTATTTTTTATTTTAATTTCTAAGAATTGCAAATACTAGTATCTAATTTGATGGCCTATATATTGTAATTAACTATTTTAATTTTTTTAAATAGTCAATACTAATATCTACTTTGATTCAAATTTCATAGTGTAACATGTTTGACTATGTAATAATTATTTACTTTAATTCCTTTAAATAAATTCGTTTTGATGATGGATTTCAATTGGGATTTGAAACATTGATTAAAAAAATGATTAATACTATAAATTCTCCTACTTCTAATTCAAAACATATACTAATATCTACTTGGTTACTTATAATAATATAATTATCTAATAAACTATATAATGCCATTATCTACTTCCTAAAAATAGCAGATAAATGTTGATATCTAGTATCAAATTAGTAAAGTGAACCACATTAAAAAAAACTCCCTATTATTATCGGACAGAATTGCTTCTGATGGCCTCTTTATTCAACCGGAATTATCTAAGTGAATAACAAGTCAAATCTGGTAGAAATGTAATCATTTAACATTGTTTCTCTGAGGTTTCGGTTCATTTCTATATCTCCCCATTATTTGACGGAAATTGCTTCCTAACTAGTCCTTTATTTGGCCCTTTGTTTATTGGATAGAGATTGCTTCATAATAATTAGTCCTTGATTTGGCTTTTTATTCAATTGGAACTGTCGAATTTTAGGAGAAGTCGACTTTGGGGAAATTTGGGAATTTAATCACGTCACATTGATGTTACGGAAATTTCGATCCATTGATAGCAATGACACGAGTGACAAATAGGTGGAAGTTAATCATGCCACATTATTTAATCATGTTTATTTGTATTGAAAATGAAATGGAAGCAGAGCACTTTGAGTATACCGGTTGGAAAAATTATTATAATCTAGAAATTTTTTTGAAGTTGCTTTACATTCATGCATGTGATTTGAGAAAAAAAAAATTATGAAATAAGTTTATATACATTTTTTTCAGAAGAAGAAATAAGTTTATATACATACATATATAAAGATTTGAGATTTTTTTGGAAATATTTTTTTATTTATTTTATATATTATTATTATTAATTATTGATAGAGTTTTTGTGTGTGAAGTAAATAGAGCGGTTATTATGTTGAAAGTTTTATATAATAATAATAATAATAATTTATTTTGTTATGATAACATTTTTATTGGTGAGATAAGATTAAAATTTATAGAAGTATACATAGTCTATTTTTTTTTAATTTGAAATTGTTATAATTTACAAACATATATATGCCTTCTTTTTTAAAGTTCAAA
>APFE031722060.1:78632-109340 GCA_000404065.3 Pinus taeda
CAAATTCACATAGAATATATTTCCAAAAATATTTAAACTAGCATTTGCACTAGATGTTGTAAAGGAAACACCGTAAGGCAAAAATTGAGGAACAATTGCGACATGGGAATGGGAAAATCTAAATAAGACTTTGAATTAATATTGCATATAAATCTCATAAAATTCTCTGTTATTGTAACTTGTAGCATTGCTCCAACCAACAAAACTCTCTGCAAATTTTGGAAGATCAAATGGCAATAAGTTTTACTTGGATTCCATTCGGTGAACTAATGTTGATGCTTCTACATTGTTCTTGTTCATGTTCATATAAGTGGGCTTTTGGTAATTCTTCTACCTTCCCTTACAATGGAACAGTGTTCACAGTAGACATGATATTATTCTTAGATTTTATTTTGTGGGGTCGTCCCTACAAAAAAAAAAAAAATTGCTTTCTAGGGCAGGGATTTAGTTTTAAATCCATCGTTTTTATATTTTATATTGTCTAAACCATAAACCCAAATACTCTTTAGTGTATCATCAATTTTCAATACCATGAGCAATTCTTCCATTTATAGTAAGAAGATCATAAAAATGTATTGAAATGTACCTAAAACAAAATATATACCAAAACACCTATCCCCATTTATAGAGATGGATCTATCCCCCAGCTAGACCTAGATATTGATGGGGTTATCCCACAATTGGCCTGGATTTTGCATATTGCTTATCCATTATTTGCTTACTAATTTATGACAACTTCATCAGGCTTAACATCCTCATTAAGTGGGAGGATACCAGAACTATGAGATCTGAATACAAAAGTCCAAGAACATTGCACATAATGATGAGGGTTGGATGAACATTAGCACATAACGATAAGACATGGGAATTCATCCAGTAGGTCCATGCACTGTACAACTATATACATTCAATTTATCAAAAATAACTCCTATATGGTATGTACTATAGGGATACAAATGTTCAATCTATGGGAAATTAAGAGGCTTGGCAATTCATCCATACAAAGGAGCATTTTGATATAATGATAGAGGTTTGCGAGTTCATCCAGCTAGCTTTACCAGGGATTACTGGAAAAACTCATATATGGTATGCACTAAGTAATGAGATGAGTATTTTGTCAGTAGCATTACATCAATGAGTTGATTAGAATGATACATTTTCATATAATGATGAGACCTATTAATTCATCTAGGAAAACTATCCAAGGCCTACTGGAAAAGCCCTTATATGGTAGAACTGAACTATGAGATGGTTATTCTGTCAATAACATTACAGAAATAAAGACAACATTAAGGCTTGGGAATTCATACAATAAAGCTTTGTCGAAGACCTACTGGAAAAATATCTTATATGGTATGTACTTAATAATGAGATAAGTATCCTCTCAGTAATACTGCAGCAAAATTGGCGAAGTTGATCATCTCTCCCAATTCCCAATTTCTCTCATTGTAGTTCACGACTCTTTATTTCAAAATGAAACCTCAATAGTGATAGATGTCACATCTATTAACGCGGTGATATATCCAAAAGATAAAACCCTAGTCATTTCTATGTCAATTCATTTAAGATTCAAAATTTCATGTTAAAGTAGGTAGTTCAGTAAGTTACAGTCCTATTTACCATACAGAACGATGTTTCCTTTCTTTAGGACATGTCATAGATAATTTCCTGTTTGAATTAGTTTTGGTAAAATGATATCTTCAACATAAATAATCAATGTTTACAACTTTCCCTGTGACAAAATAGTTAGATATTCTAGGAGTTGTATGACAGTCTAACGATTTTACATATCCAGGCCAAAAATGCCATACATCTAAAACTATTAATTAGAAATAAATTTATTCTTTTGCACCATTTTTGCTTGATCAAATAGAAATCATGCATCTGTAAAGTTGTCTTTATTTCACCGTCCTTTTGGTGAAGAACATGAACTCAGTTACATTATTGCTTTCATGCTAGATAATAATGGATCAGCCTATACAAGCAGCTCAACAAATATATTTTTTAAAAGAGGAAAAAGTGGAAAGAGAACCTTTCAGGATCTTTCCAATGGAAAATCAATCATGAAAGCATTCCCAATCAGAAAGAAAGAAAAATAGATGTAGCCATTTGACATAAATTAGAGTCAGTCTTGATGCTATTGTGTTTATATCATTGCACTAAGCTAACCATTTCAATTGTTGCTCTTAATAAAGAAATAGTTCTAATCAAGAATGCCACCAGATTTCTTCAATCTCATACAATGATTAATGCACCAAACATAGGTGTACCAGCTGCAACGACTTATATTATTTTATTAATGTTGTCATGTCAAAATCAATGTGATACAATTAAGTCATCTTTAAGTAGAATCTCATTGCAATCTCTATAAAAGGTTATTTTTCCTATCATTACTCATTCTGACTAAAATAAATTTAGTGCTCACTGTTAACACCTAGACCACAATTTATAAGTATAATGTAATTTTGTAGAACAAATCTTCCAGAGTAGCCTCAAGAAAGGATGCAAATTGTTGTTGGATTGTTTGTCTTGGATAAGCTTAAATTTTGCATACATAATGCACTCATACTAGTTATGGACATGCTCAGAAAGAGGATTGGTGTGGATTTTCACATGCCTGCTTGTAAGTTCCCTTGGCTTCAGACCAAGAAATTTTAGAATCTCCATAGTTTTTTGTATCCACATAAGCAAAATTCAGTACACTTGAAATCACTTTCATATTGGACTAAATTTTGCACAGTTCCAACATTATTTCAATGTTAAAATTCATGCACAAGTTAATTCCTTTAGAAAATATCCGAGTACAATACATAATTTCACATTACCTTTGGCTTGCTTATTGCTTCATAGTAAGTTATAGTGTGGTGAGTGCTTTTGAAGAAGGAAAATGCATCATCAATTGTCTTGTATTTTATGAAAGTATGCACGTAGAAAGGTCACGTTCACAATTGGCTTATATCTTTCTAAAATTTCAGCTTACAGTGAGTGGTTCGGAGTTAAATCACCACAAAATCACCATAAAACCCTCCTTGCAAGTAAAAATAAGTAAAAGGGTATGTGTCCTTAATAAAATCTATTTAAATTTCTTCATCATACTTTATTGTATTCTCTCATTATTTTGCACATATAAAGTCATAGGTATGATTCGATAGGGCATCAAGATGGGATATAACTCAAAGAAAACAAAGCTTCATGAATAAAAATAGTATACTTTATCAACCATCTCATAAAGAATTGACTTCCATAGTAGTGAAAGTTTTTGAGGAAACAAAGCATAAAAAATTCAAAATAAAAAAGAAATAATAAGTAAAAGAAGTTCAAAACCTTTAAAGTCTGAAATTGCTAATTGGACAAGACTATTTTTAAACAGCATCGCATAGTGGAAGTTTGTACGAAAATTAGAGATATGAGGAAACTAATATACATGTACATAAGGAAAGAAGATATTATGAAAATATTTTAAAGAAACTTGCAACACTGACCTAAAATTTGGAATGCACATGTGCTTGGTGTGTGTCATTTACAATATTTTCTTTGTTGTCAAACACATTGGCTAGAATGGATACATATCTCCTCTAAATGTTACGCCTAAAAGGAGAGATTACTTAAAACCCCCTTTATTTAAAGTATGTGAATGTTTCCCTATTATATTCCATGGCACCCTCCAATCATACACAAAATAAAAGATTATGTTTATGTTGAGTATAATCCCTTTCTTCTTCTCTGCCTAGTACATAGTCACACCAGTCATAAAAAACAAGACATTTTATCTATGTAAAGTATGCACATATAGTCAATTTAGAGAAAGTGCACTTTGAAAAGGAACACTGAAAAAACAAGCATCCCAGGTGAGGAGCAAACCACCATTATCAAAAATCAACAAATATCTGCCTAATTAAGGCTACTAAGCTCAATTTAATTTCTCTCAAGGCATAGAATTATATACTAATGTAATAGTTTAATAAGTTATGATGATATGAAAAAAACTTAGGACAATGATCATAATTTATTGTATTTTCTCAATATTTTGCACATATAAATTCATAGGTATGATTCAATAGGGTGCCAAGATGGGATAAAACTCAAAGTAAACAAAGGTTCATGAACAAGAATAGTATACTTTATCAACCATCTCATAAAAAATTCACTGCCACAACAGTGAAGAATTTTGAGAAGCAAATCATAAAAAATTCAAAATAAAAAAGAAATGATAAGGAAAAGAAGTTAAAAACTTTAAATTCTGTAATTGTTAATTTGGCGAGATCATTTTTAAACAGCATCACATAGTGGAAGTTTGTACGAAAATTAGAGATATGAGGAAACTAATATACATGTACACAAGGAAAGAAGATACTATGAAAATATTTTAAAGAAACTTGCAACACTGACCTCAAATTTGGAATGCACATGTTCTCAGTGTGTTTCATTTATAACCTTTGCTTCCTTGTCAAACACATTGGCTAGAATGGATACATATCTCCTCAAAATGTTAAGCCTAAAAGGAAAGATTATTGAAACCCCCCTTTCTTTAAAGTATGCCAATGTTTCCCTATTATATTCCATGGCACCTTGCAATCATACACAAAATAGAAGATTATGTTTATGTTGAGTATAATCCCTTTCTCCTTCTCTGCCTAGTACGTAGTCACACTAGTCATAGAAAACATGACATTTTATCTATGAAAAGTATGCATGTATAACCAATTTAGAGAAAGTGCACTTTTAAAAGGAACACTAAAAAAAAGAATACCAAGTGAGGAGAAAACCACCATATCAACAGTTAATAAATATCTTCCTAATTAAGGCTACTAGGCTCAATTTCATTTCTCTCAAGGCATAGGATCATATATTAATGCAATAGTTTAATAAGTTGTGATGATATTAGAAAAACCTTTGGACAATGATCACACTTTACTGTATTCTCTCATTATTTTTCACATATAAAGTCATAGGTACGATTTAATAGGGCTCCAAGATGGGATACATCTCAAAGAAAACAAAGATTCATGAACAAGAATAGTATACTTTATCAGTCATCTCATAAATAATTCACTGCCACAATAGTGAATAATTTTGAGGAAGCAAAGCATAAAAATTTAAAAATAAAAAAGAAATGATAAGGAAAAGAAGTTCAAAACCTTTAAATTCTGTAATTTCTAATTTGGCAAGACCATTTTTTAAACAACATTGCATAATGACAATTTATATGAAAATTAGAGATATGAGGAAACTAATATACATGTACACAAGGAAAGAAGATATTATGAAAATATTTTAAAGAAACTCGCAACACTAAACTCAAATTTGGAATGCACATATGCTTTGTGTGTGCCATTTATAAGCTTTGCTTCCTTGTCAAACACATTGGCTAAGATGGATACATATCTCCTCAAAATGTTACACTTAAAAAGAAAGATTACTGAGACCCCCCCTTCTTTAAATTATGCCAATGTTTTCCTATTATATTCCATCAAACCCTGCAATCATACACAAAATAGAAGATTATGTTTATGTTGAGTATAATCCCTTTCTCCTTCTCTACGTAGTACATAGTCACACCAGTCATAGAAAACACAACATTTTATCTATGAAAAGTATGCACGTATAGCCAATTTAGAGAAAGTACGCTTTTGCTAGCTTGAGGGGGCCTGACCCAGGTTCAGCGTTAATTAGCCAAACAAATCCCTACACTACTAGCTCTTTCGGCATCAACCCGTGAAGCGCGGACCGAAGTCTCACCTGATGCAGTATGGGTGGATGTCGGAACCAAGTTTCTGCACCCTGAGAAGGTTGTGATGTCATTTGATCTCTCCTATCCCTACCTTCACATAGGTGATATCTCTCTAGGGCTTCTAAGAGAAACCCTCTATTCTAGCTTTCAGTACCTTCACGAAAGTATACGATCAACCTTCACGTAGTCCTAACCTAGCTCAGGTACTTTCACGTTGTTATGGTAGCGCACCGTACAGATTCCTCAATTATCCTAAGTGACTTGCTTATCTTGTTGAATACTCAAATTTATCACCCCATAATCAGATATTCGTAATTGAATTTAATAATTTAATGTAATTGTATTCATTTGTGCATCATAGAAGCATAATAAAGGAAATTCATACAAAAAATATCCAAATCCATCAACATAACAAATACACAAAAAATGCAGAATAACTCCTTTTATTAATATTTCCCAAGCGTTTATAGACTCTGTCCACCCTGCGCTCATAGCTGCAGGGGTCCATGCACTCAGCTACGGACTTCTACCCTAGCCCTCTATGCACTCAGCGATAGAGCCTCTACCTACGCTACAACCCAAGACTTAGACTTCTTGCTCTAAATCTATGACTCTCTTACATGTTCGACGTCTCTAACTACTTAGAGCTTAGCTCTTTTTATGCAATCCCATGGTCCACAAACCATGGGTAAATCTCTTACAACCGACTTTACTTTACAAAACTAAGGGAAGACTACCCTTTGTGACACATAACACGCTTCGCGACCACAAAATGTGGAGTCTTTACAATAATATTACAAAAAATTGACTTAAACATGGGCTTTTAGCCCCAAAACTACCTTTGGGGGATCCCGCTCCCAACAACGTTGAAAAGGAACATTGAAAAAATGAGCATCCCAAGTGAGGAGCAAACCACCATATCAATGGTTAATGAATATCTTCCTAATTAAGGCTACTAGGCTCAATTTAATTTCTCTCAAGGCATAGAATTATATATTAATGTTATAGTTTAGTAAGTTGTGATGATATTAGAAAAACCTTAGGACAATCATTCCATTGCAAATTCAAACATATTACATTTTGACAAGGCTATTTATTTGTTCTATCTCTAACAAGACTCTAAACAGAAACTCATTCTAAATTTTCAAGTTTGTTAATAAATACAATGTAGGTCTTAGGCTTCTGTTTTTTTCCATTCGTTTGTCATTCTCCCCTTTGTTGGAAAGCTAACAAGTGAAAAGATCCAAAATGCACCACTAAAAAAACTCCAAATTACATGAGACATGGAACTCCACTAACAAAAACACTGTTGAATTCTATTGATCTACTGATCTACGGGATTCATATTTAATTTTCATCCTTGTTATTATTATTTTCCCTTTTTTGAAGTAAATACAACCCCCCTTTTATAGGCTTAATCTATCTCTTTTTCTATTTTCAAATCTATCATAGGTTTTGAATTTACTTAGTTGCATATTTTTCTATTTACAGATCTCCTTCCCTTCAAATCTAAAATTTCATCATCATCATGGCCCCAAAATCCAAAGATGCTACATGGGTTCATTGTGATGTTGTTGATGGAAAATTGTTGTGAAAATATTGCAAGTGTCGAATGGGAAGGGGCCATCCATAGATTGTAACAACACTTAGATGGTCTAAGAGGCCACGTAACCCCATGTGATGAACCAAATGAAGTGAAAAATTTTGATGAATGATCATGTTGACCAGTGATCTGTAATGGGCCCATGGCCTAGTAGCTTGAGTTGTAGAACTATTTTTGGACTCTAGAGGTCATTTAGAGCCTCATTGATTATGTCTTTTTGTAGATGATATGTATTTCACTCAATGCCATTTTGATATATGCACCCTTCCATGGCATATAGATGAATAAACTTTGCATATTTTGTCTCTAGGAATCATGGTTTGAAATCTTAAAAATAATGTTTTTCCATTAAAAAATAATTAGTTTACGTATATTTTTCAATTCCAGTTTGATCTTAGTTTACGTGGCTTGGTTCCAGTTTTCAAATCTATGGTTTCAGCCAATAGTAATTTGTGGAGCAACTTCATCGTCATCCACATAAGAAACATGCCTCACTCCAAAGGTGCATAAATAAACCAGCTCATGGCACTCATCAATCAGTCGATATAGGAAGACATAATGCCCTTACAGATCATCATCAAAAATAATGGAATAGTCTCAAGCTTGATCATAGTGATGGAGTTGTTAGTAGATTAAAATTCTAGCATGTAGAGGAATGAGGATCAGTTAATTAGCTTCAGCCAACAACTAGAGAGAAGATCCAAACATGGTTAGATATATGGAATTTGGATGCATTAACCTCTAGCAAAGACTCAACCACAATTTTCTCCTGAACCTCAACACAGCAATTTCACCTCTAAGAGAGAAAATAGGACAGAACTAGGATCCTCCTTGCTTAAATTCTTAATAAATGACCTGAAAATGGTGCTTGATACTATATTTTTTTGCAAAGTTTACACAGTTACACATAATAGATAGAATAGGAAGAAATGAATGAAAAAATTGATCTCACACTCCCAAGAATAGTCCTAAAATAGATGGAGACTTGCTTTTGATTTCCTTGGCATCAGATGTATATGCTATGTTCCCAACACAAATTTTTATTAATACAAATTCTTGTTTTGGTTTAAAAAAAATACCAGGCCATCCAAACTCAAGAAAATTCCAAACTGATTATTTAATATATCCAGAATTGCTAGAAGCCTCCACGATTACAAATAACTAATATATTTTCAATTAAAATAAATAAACTAACCTAAAATTCCAATTACCAAAACTGACAATTTTCAGATCATACACATGAATCTTTGTGAGCCACACGACGGGGGTTTCAATATGTCTAGAAGTGCAAGCTACAATATGTGAACAAGATGATGTGGGCATACGAAAATTTCCATGATTACATAGTACATGTTACCCTCACCTTAGTACATAGTACTGAAACTCAATGCCATAAGTGCACACTTACGACACAAAACAAATATTGTTTTCTTCTTTCGGTCAATGAATAATTTAACTGAAAAGAAGTTCAAGTCATCTAAGTTCTCTATAGGATATTATAAGAAAGATGGAAAATATAAGCCATTTAAAAAAATATTGAAATTATCTAAGAAACAAAATGTAACCAACCTAAAGTCCTTGAGGGGAATCCATATGGATAGGCTAATCAACTCTCCCACCTCAAATTCCAAAGTAGATATCTGTGATGTGGTTCCAAGGTAAAAAAATCAAGTGGTGCGGGATATTTGAATGAAAAACCAATTCTGGTCTACCGCCAATAGAATGGAAAAAGAATAAGGAAACAATCGATATCCAGTCAAAATGATTTTAGAACATCCAAATCAGGTCAATCAAAGACAAATTTCCTAAGTGGAGAACCCTTTATGACCGCAACATAGTTTAAGCACAGTTTGCCAATATGAAAAAAACCTTTATTATCCCAAATAGCTTATCAATACTTTATATTTGGCTTCGACAAACCTTATAGCCCAAATTTCATTTGAAATAATCGAATCTAGAGAAACCCTTATGACCTAACCCAGGTTGAAAAGTATACAATTTCACCTATGAGAAAACCAATATATGAACCCACATCAGGTCGAAAATATCTAATTCAAATGAGATTTACAATATGTGGAGAGAAGATTGAAGGCCCCAACCAATATTAGCAATACCCAATGTCTAAATTGGGATCGGACTGAAAAATACCTAAAGAACCCGATCAATTTTAGCAATACCCAGTGTCCAAATTTGGAGCAAACTCAATGACCCAAATCAAGAATTGAAAACACAAAAATGTAGAAAATGAAAAAGCAAAAAGCCTCCAAATAAGAATCGGGCTAGAGGTATTACCCAGTCTCCAATTTGGCAAACTCCTTATCCTATCGGTCTTTGGATAAGAAAAAGGAGAAGAGAACACATTGTAATGGCAGCCCTGAGATCCTCTTAATGCTTATCAACAGATACTTTTGTTCATATGTTGATTCTGCTACAAACATTTTATATAATTTTTCACCATTTGAAAAACATTTGAACTCATGAAAGTATAAATCTTTGTGATAAAAACATCGAATGATACCTTATATCTGGCTTCGACAAACCTTATAACCCAAATTTCATTTTCAATAATCGAATCTAGAGAAACCCTCATGACCTAAATGAGTTTGAACAATATACAATTTTACCTTTGAGAAAACTAATCTATGAACCCAGATCAGGGTGGCAATACCCAATTCAAATGAGATTTCTAATACGCGGAGAGTAGATTGAAGGCCCCAACCAATATGGGCAATACCCAATATCCAAATTGGGATCAGATTGAAGAAATCCCTAAAGAACTCGATCAATTTTAGCAATAACGAGTGTCCAAATTTGGAGCAACCTGAATGACCCAAATCAAAAATTGAAAACATGGAAATATAGGAAAAAAAACAAAAACCCTCCAAATAAGAATCAGGCTAGAGGTATTACCTAGTCTCCACTTTGGAAAATTTCTTATCCCATCAGTCTCTGTATAGGAAAAAGGAGAAGAGAACATGTTGTAATGGCAACCCTTAGATCCTCTTAACGCTCATCAATAGATACTTTCGTTGATCTACTGATTTTGCTAGAAACATTTTATACAATCACCATTTGAAAAATATTTGAACTCCTAAAACTAGAAATATTTGTGACAAAAACATTAAATGATACCTTTCGGAAAAAAGAAACCACACATCTATTCAGAAAACCTACCTAAGCGATTTGATCTACCATGTGATTTTTTTTTCTGCTGCCGAAGAAGGGAGAGTAAGAATATTTCCTTCAGTAGCGAAAGCGATGGGTTTCCGAGGAGGGGCATCGAGCATTCCCTGAGCTAGGTTTCTAAGGAGGGGCATGATTCACTAATCTGGGTTTTGGAGGAGGGTAATCATTCGTTGATCTGAGTTTCCGAGGAGGGGCATTGAGACTCTGCTTCCTATTCATATGGCTTCAAGGAGGAAAGATTTTCAAGTATTTAATAATAAGAAGGGAAATGTAAATATATTTGACAAATAAACCATCACTACCACGTTGGTTTATTTATGCATTTGAATCATGTACAGGTGGGGGTGGATGATTTTCATAGTTAGGGATCATTTTAAATAAACTAAATGATGGTGTCCTAATTTTTGCATGAATTTTCAAACTGAGAATTTTTTTCTTGTTCTATGTGGTCTTTTTTAAAATGTGATTATATCTTTGTATATATTTGAAGCTAAAAATTTTGGCATTATTAAATTATTATGAAAGTTAATATTAACTTTTTTGTTTAGATTCTAGATTTATAATAATTATTTATTACGATTTTTAAATTGTTTAAATTTTTTTCATATAGGTTAACAACTTGTTTGAAGTTTTCCCACATAGGTTAGTGGTGGAACATTAAATCCACCAGCTACCATTCGAGCTATTGTTCTTTGATGAAAGTTAGATATTTAACAAATATAAAGCTAGTTGAATTTTATTAAGTATCTAGATGGATCAAACTTTAAGATATTTAATATCTCTTAATACTTGATAAACCTATGATTAAGATGGATACATACACACACACATGTGTAGTTTTTCATTATTTAAATTGCATTTTGAATACATATATGGATAAAATTCCTTGAAAGTCCCCTTTGGCACTTGGATTGTGTAGTCTTGTGTAGACTACACAACTTGAACTTGTAATTCCAACAAATCTTTGCTAGATTTTGTAGCAAAATTGACCAAAAATGTACCTTTTTTGTAAGTTAAAGTTGTATTTCATCAAAAAATCATACACAATAAATACATCAACCCATCCATCATCATCACTATATCACTTAGTAGGTGAGCCCAATCTGTGCGACAGAAAACTAGATATTTTTGGCCACCTACCAATAGAGTTAATTGTCCAAAATTTAGGCAATTTCATGAGTATTAACAAGACTAAAGTGTTGCCTAAACTACTATAAAACAAAAAATGATAACTAAAATGTAGGAAATCAAGATTAAGACAAGGTGACAGAACCCAGATCTCTAGCACTAGATCCTTGAGGAACTGGAGGAGCATGGTCAAAATGAAGGTGACACTTGATATGGACCAATTGGGCATCCATTCTTCCTAAAAATATTATCTGGTTCCATTGAACTCTTTGACATATTCTAAGCTAGCGAAAATGTTATACTTTTTAGCTTGCTTAACCTGTAGAACCCTGCCCAGTAGGATCTTCATTTTGGAGTACAAAGATAAAGCATGCAATATTTTTTTCTTCTACCCCTAGTGTGTTCAGGATTAGGAACCGAAGTGGAGATGTCCTCTAAGATTTTTGAATCCGAAAAAAAATTCCTCCCTCTAGCTATAGTGGATTTTAAATGGTGAATTTCATTCCTAGTTTCTGGGGGAATAATTGAGTGATAGATTTTAGTTGCCTCTTAAGTGTGTTGTTGTTCTCGATTGCGATCTTGGGGTCACTACCACACCCACCCCTTATACTTCTCATTGTTTGTCTCTTCATGTCTAGCATAGATAGACAATTCCAACTAAAAAATCCAAGACACATCTTGGAAAAAAAATACAGAGAGATGAGCTAGACCACTAGGCAATTTAGGGTGAACCCTAAGGCTCTATGAAATATGAAATTAACTATGAATAGAGAAACAACACTTAGTAAAAAAGGTGAGATTTTGTAGAGAGGAGGGCTCACCATAAGGTGGGAGCACAAAGATGTGAGTGGAAAAGAAATAAAATAGATATAGACAAGACCAAAAGATATTCACCTCAAGCCCACACACAAAGTTAGATAGACAACATAGAAGTAAGAAGACAAAGAGTTGACAAAGGTTCAAATTTCCCTGAATTAGTAAAGAATTCCTAACAACTAGAACCCAAGTTAGAGGAGGGCTAAGTAGATTTCCACAGAGTACGAGTAAGATGCACTTGAGGACCTGAGTCTGCTCTAGAAAAGACACCACCTCAAGTTGATGGCTTATGATAACCTATGTTACTTCTGATTATCAATGTTACTCCCACCAAACCACTTGTAAATAGAGCCAAGGAAATACCTCCGCCAACCCAAATCTTCCCTAGAAATATGTCAAAATAGCTCAAAGG
This sequence comes from Pinus taeda, assembly GCA_000404065.3. NCBI lineage: Eukaryota > Viridiplantae > Streptophyta > Pinopsida > Pinales > Pinaceae > Pinus > Pinus taeda. Next base: position 91,509 of record APFE031722060.1, read on the forward strand.
TAGTTTTAAACTACTTTTTTTTAAATGCCTTACCATAGTAAGTTTCCCTTAGCTAGGCCCCCTTCCACAGGGGGCTCGACATTTTCCATTTTCTCAAGTTTTGCAAACATGTACTTTTGCTTGAAGGCACCTTTGCCTCATAAAATGAATGTATCAACAATGTCAGTCATCACATGCATACAATTGCATGGAGGAAACCATGACACCCCCAATATTTAATGCATTCACTGTTATACGGTCGTGTGCTTGTCCTCCTAACCCATTTATCTCGTAAAGAACCTGCATCGAGGATCCTTGTACTTTCATGCCCATTTCCCTATTGGGGAGAATTTATCTTGTTCTAGAATGCATTGCGAATTTTCATGCTAGTTTAATTGATTCTTTGGCACCAATCTCTATTGAGGCATAATCCTCTATGGTTACATGTCAAATTAGCCAAAAAAATTGCTTCATTGTTGCCCATGCTTCTGATGTGGGAGGTAATGACATAATGCATGGATAAAATTCACGTTCTAATGTGAGCAATCAAATTAGTGAGCTTGCAGCTCATAGAGATTTTATTGACTAGCACTCCTTAAATAATCTATTTGAAGCTTAATCTACCTTGATGAAATAGGTGCATTTATACCTTTCTCCAGTGCCAGGAATTATGCTTCATTATTACTTGTCATGCCAAATTCTACTAAATAGATGCATAAAACCTTATCATTTTGGTCCCAAAATAAACCTCTGAATCGAGTTAGTCCAAGGTTACCCTTGGATGCCTCGTTAAAGATAAGCTTCACGAAACCTTTTAGGGGGGAGGAATAAAAAGATGGAGAAGATCATTCAAGAACTAGATTCTTAAAAGAGGCTGAGGTAGACATAGAGGGAGAAAGATTGAGCTTACTTAGAATAATAGCTTCTTGACGTTGGACCTTTTGATAATCTTGGTGACATATGTCAACCAATATTGTTTCATGAATTTTTTGTTTGATTATTTTACAAACTTTAAGCATCAATTCTTATTGATCTTTAAATACCTTCCTATTCCAATCCTTCCACAAAGCCCACATAACGAAACCCATTACAATAAGCCATCCTACGTTTACTAGTAGAATTAAAAACATATTAAGTCTCCATTTATCCAGGGCCTCTACCACATTATAATATGAGCTGTCTAGGTGACCAAAAATATCCATAATATTTGCCAAATTAAGTCGGTATATTAACAGGTGCTTAGGATATGTTCCATCGTTTCCACTTGTTGGCAACAAAAGGGGAAGAATGATGGGCCTTGAAAACCTATTTTCTTGATATGATCCCATGTTAGAATGTTTTTACAACCCACCAACCAAATAAAAATGGCCAATTTGGGCAAGAGCCTATTTGATCAGATCTTTCTCCATACAGGTTACCCGAGGCATTGTTCGATGGTTTTCTAATAAGGTATATGCTTCCTTCAAAGTTAACTCACCTTTTGTTTTGTATCCCTTGTGCATATTATCGGGTTCTATGTAAATATACATTCTCTTTTTCTGATGTTCCTTGTCAAGAATAGACTAATGATTAAGGGAAGGAGAATTAGGACAATCCTCCCGTCTTTTCCAACTCTACCACTAGGTTTCGACTTCATTCAAACTCAAGAAGTAAATCACTACAAAACATTGTTGTTCCATAGTGAAAGTTCTCAAATCCCTCAACTCTTCATGATCATTTAAGTTTGGCAACCTTTTCCATGAGTCTTGCCAAAGCCAAGTTGTGCATCCATTTTGTATCTCCTAAAAGGTGTGAGTCTAGACAAGAATTTATTCTCTTTGGAAAGATTCCAAATTGAGGGTGTCGAAGGGAAATTCATAGATCTCAACTTCTATGTTGGGAGTAAGAGGGGCTATACTTTTTGGTCCAAATTGGCTTCTAAAGGTATGATCCTCCTTGCAGGCATCACCACCATAGTTTTTCTCTAAGAGCTTTGTTTAATATCACTAGGTCTTGAAGACCAAGTCCTCCTGCCAAATTGGGGATACATAGTTTCTACCAAGCTCAAGAGCCCATTTCCTAACATTCTTTGCTCCCCTCCATAAGAAATTTTGAAACAAAGAGTTGATAATATTATAGATGGATTTAGAGGAAGCTATCATTGATAATTGGTACACAAGGATCGCTTGAAGAAATAACTTTAGCAGGACAAGGTGTCTTGCCATATTTAGGGATCTAAAGGTCCAACCATCGAGTTTATTAGATATCTTTTGAATAACTTCTTTCCAACATGTAACTTTGAGGGATTTCTATAAACACACCACCTTAACTTCGAGAATGTGTTCACTTTGTTAACCCAACTTCCTTGGTACAATTAAAAAAGTGGAATAATGAATTTTTTTCTTTTCTTTTCTCTGAGTTTCAAAAATCACCTCCATTGCACTCATCTCAATGATACTTTTCCAGTGATATGAAATTTTACCCAATTTGACCTCCTCGATCTCAAGTTATGCTCCTTTAAAGTTTGTTTAATTTTAATATATCATTTCTATTTCGTTGGCATATGGCACGTACATGGCACATTACTACTCCACCACATCACCTGTCCACAAAGTACACTTTGGTGCCATGTACCTCGTATAACCCTTCCACCGTCACATATGGTTTGATGTATATATATGCATATGATTATATATAAACATATCAATATGGCCCTCCGCCATCATCCGATGGCCATCATTGAATGATTTCAAACCCTAACCAATAGTCGACAGCACGACCCCACCGTAAATTATACGTGTGTCTATGCAGTTGTGGCACACCGATCGAACGATTATCAATGATTGCAGTACCCCCCTCTCGCTGATGTGGGGAGTGGGGCAGTTGCAGTTCCCTGTTATGGTTTCGTGCACTCTTCCGCAACTCTTCGTCCATTCTGTGATCCAATAGGTGCTACTCAATACTGCCACCCCCCGCCTCCCATTGACGTCATAGGGAGGGGGCCAGCACAATTCACGTCGGTCACTGATCTGATGACCTGATATCCATCATCCATGGAGATTGACCTGTGCCCTTGGCCACAACATATCATTATACGGGATCTACGGGCCAATCTCCACTGACCGTAGAGCCCACACCTCATCCCTAAGTCACAAAGTGATACGCAGTGTAGACCCCAGCCTCTGACTTGGTGTAAACATGATAATATGGTGTGGAAGCCTGGCCTAGAGAGCTTAAGCCTTTTTCCGGCCCAAACATAAGGTCGACCATGACCTCAACTCTTCGTTTCTCGAATCGGCATATATGCACAATTGGTCCCAACCTCGAATCTTGGTCGTCGGTCCTGTGAATAAATCTCGACTATTCATTGAGCGCAACACTGCCTTTGGTCATGAAATAAGGTTATGTGAGCTCACTTCCCGTCCCTCCCTCAGGGCTATGGCCCCTACCCAACCCATAGCGTTAGCCTTGACTACCCAACCCATAGCGTTAACCTTGACCTGAAGCCCGGGTGGTCCTCGACAGACAGACAGACAAACATATATATATATATAGTCTTATGAAATATCCACCCACATGTATAATGTTTCCCTGTGAGTGGGTCGAGCCTCGCAACACAGGTCTATGATTAATACAATGTTAGAGGGGCATTTCAAGTGAGGTATTTATCCGTCACCATTCACATGGAACATTTGACTGCACATCCAAACCTGACTAAATGTATCCAGCGTTAACTCGATGGTATAAACAACTCGGCAATTAAATCATCAACATTTACAACTGCGTGTATATAGATAGTTTCTATGGGTTAGATGTATCCTCGTTTGCATTTCAATTATTGTTTAAAATTTCCTATGCATCCTTACATTCATGGCAGTGAGGCCTACACACTTCGTTGTATCAATTGTGCTAATGGATATTTTGTGGTGTGAGTATGAGACGCATCTTCCTGCACTAGCCCAGCATGGATGTGAGCCACCATTGTTCTAACTCATTAGTCAAGTTTAAAGATCAATTAGTTTAATATTGATTCTTATATCGATTCCCAACATTTTATTACACCAATAATAACATGGTTATTGTCATGTTGTGCAAACATCACTAATATAATTGTTTAGGTATATATTCCTATCTTTTCGCCTTACGTAAAGAGTATTAATGTAGAATCACAACCATATAAAGACGTTTACCAATACCTCATTCCCTTAAACCATAGGAGAACTGGGCACATTTTATGCAGTAATAAAAAATCAACATAATAGCATAAACATATATTTCATGGCACATGTTTACATAAGAGGAAAACTTGTCTTGAATTAACACTTTAGTTAGGAAAATGAGTTAGGGACAACAACTCTCCACCCAACCATGGATGAGTTACAACCAATCCTTACTTGAAGTTGTCACCCTCAAGCTAGATTCGAGAGACTAAGATGGTTTACTCAAGGGATCAAACATTGTCTGCTAGTCGAAACAGGGACTCCATAGGTTTCCCCCACCTCCACCCACCTACTAATCAATACTCACATAATGCATAGAGAATCGAGAGGCCTGCTACCTCCACCCTCTATTTGTTCAACAACCAATAAATTCTATGGGAGCTAAAGGCTACACCTCCACCTTGAAGGCATGTACCATAATTATTCCACCCAATGCAAGGGATCTAAAACTCACAACCAAAACCAGATGAAAGAAGAAAACAAGACTCCTGAATTCCCTTACTAGGAATCAAATGACTAAATATCTACCCCAGGTTGTCAACGGAATCTAGAGAAGACATCTCCACCCTCTAGCCCCCAAGGCATTCCTAAGACATATCCTCACCTGGAGGAAATTATATATCATGCTCTTGTTTCTCAACCAAAATGTATGGATCTTCTCTGTGAGTTGAAGATGTACAGAGCCATTCATGCTGCTCCCTAGTTGAAAGTTTCTTATCTTCCTGTTGCAAGTGTGTTAGGACTCCTCCATTTTGTTCCTTGATCAAAATTTCCTCCATTTCTGTGATCTTCCTCCAATGTCTCCCTTCACCTTTTGAGCACTATGTTTTATTCTTTCCCACGTCTTTTTCTTTTTTTTGGAATGATGTCTCCTTTATTTTTAAGTTCCCCTGAATTTTTTGTTTTTGTTTTTGTTATGTTTTCTTCTACACAGTGGGTGACTTCCTCACTCTTCCTCTATTAGCACAAGCCTTTCTCATTAATTTATTTTCCTCACTACCTTTCCATTTTTTCCAAAGAATCATGCTCTCGTCCTTCTTTTCTAGCTCCAAAAATTATGAAAATAATACATTAAAAGCACACCAACTAGCCTTCAATGGTTGTAAAAAATAATCCATATTTTTCCTGTAGCAAGAAAACCTTAACATCCCATGCAAGTAACCTGCCTAGCCTCTAGAATTTGTGTCCCTCGACTCAACCCTATTTTTTTTACAAATAAAAACACATGAAATATTTACAATGCCTTCATAAGTAAAAAATATTTGAGTTGTCACAAACCCATCCCCCTTGGTGGAACACTGTACTCGATGTTCTATATCCATATACAACACAAAGTCATGCTCAAAACAAACACCATAATTTTTAGGGAGATATATATTTACAACTATGCACAATATTCACAATTTCATGTCCATTTTCTTCAACCAGCAAACAAATAAGGTATGATTCTTGCATTATATCAAATGTTTCTCAAGTGGCTTCCTTGGGCTGAAAGTGCCTCCACTATGCTTTAACTTGCTCTATTTCTTGACTCCAGAGTGTGAGGCTCCTCTAGTCTAGGATGCATAGTGGATTTGGTTGAAATTCTCCCTTTGGTTCCACCTATAACACAAACCAATCAATCACATGATTATAGTCTTGTACATATACTTTAATTAAAGAACCATGGAAAATTTCACGAAATTTTACTGAGGGAGCTAAGGCTAGCCTATAAGCCATTAGTCTTATCCTTTCAAGTATCTCAAAATTCCCACAAAACTGTGGAGCCAACTTGGCACATGACCCAATCTTCAATGAAAATTTCTTGGGTTTAATTCTTGAGTAAACATGTTCCCCGACTCGGAACTCCTCATGCACCCTATGCTGATCCGCATAACGTTTTTCTTGTCTTGAGCCACATTTATATTATGCTTGATGATCTGTACTTGATGCTCTATTTCCTTTAGCATATCAAGCCTAATAAGGACATTATTCACTAGATCAATCTATTTGATAGGAGTATTGCAACTCCTTACATAAATTTCCTCGAATGGGCTTATATTTAGAGACTCTTGGTACCCATTGTTGTATGCAAACTCTAAAAGTGCAAGATAATATTCCCACTTCTTTGGTTGGTGCATCACATACATACTAAACATGTTTGCGGAGATTCTATTTGTCCTCTTTGTTTTCTCATCCATCTGTGGATGATAAGTTGTACTGAAGTCCAATTCTATCCCCAAGCCTACAAATAATTCCTTACAAAATATCGAGGTGAACTTGGCATCCCTATTTGAAATTATTTTCTTGGGAACCCAATGCAACCTCACACTCTCCTTTATGAATATTTGAGCCACCTCACTAACTTAATTGGTGGAATTGACTTCTACAAAATTAGCTACCTTTCTCAACTTGTTAATGACCACCATAATTTCATCATGTTGTCTAAAGGTTCTTGGAAAACCGGTGATAAAATCCATGGAAATCAATTCCCATTTCTATTCTAGAATGGGAATGGGATGCAATAGACCTGTTGGGTGTTTGCATTAGACCTTCACTTACTAGCACTCCATGAATTTAGTAATAAAATCAACTACTTTTTTCAAATTAGGTTAACAGTAAAACTTTTCGATGACCATGAGAGTCTTCTGGTATCCTGGGTGGCTGGAATATCGCTTATCATGGAACTCTCCCATTATGAGCTTTTTCAATCCATCATTGTTTGACACATAGATTATATTCTTGAATCTAACAAGACCATCATCTGTGAGATAATAGTGTTCATATTTTCCACCCTCACCATCTCGTTGTAGCCTCTCCTTTATCTGTTAATTGTTGGTTATAGTATATGGTATATTTATGGATCAACATTTAATTTCAATCTAGGATCTATGGAATTCAAGGCACAACACTAGAAATGCTAGAGAAAGACTCTTGGAACCTACAAAAAAAAACCCTAATCTGTCAAAAAATTGCTCACACATTGAGTTCCTACACTAGTCAATCCTTGCTCTTATCCTACACTCAAAATAATTCATTAGAGACAAAACCTTAACTATTTCAAGAATCAATCCTATAGATATCAACAATTTAAAGCAAACATGAACTGAAAAGAAAAGCCTAATTAAGGAGAAAACCCTAGCTATTGGCAATTGAAAGACAAAATCTAACTACTAACCAATCAGAAACATGAGCATTGATTTCTAACTAAACTGAGCAAATGTAAACACTAGCAACTATAAAATAAATTCTCTCACAAAATTCTAACCAATCATATCATGACACTATTCTCAATTCTTTTAAAGGCTATCTCTGCGTGAAATAAAAAAAAACACACATAAGATTCTAAATATGCTAAGTGTGCAATCACTTAAATGTCTTTACTCATATTTGGTATCCTAATCTCAACAAATCTAAGGTTCAATGTTCTTCTAATGTGATCATTAAGTATTTGAACTCTAGAGAATTATGTTACCATGAATACACATCAATCCACTTCATAATTACAAAAAATAAAGTGATATATATTTTAATGAAATCCTACGTTGTCACTAAAGTTTAAAATGACACGAAATCCAAAACAAGGAAGCCTTATAAACTATGCTTTGTTGCCCAATAACTTGTAATAATACACAATTTGGAAGATATACTGATTGCCAAATTTGATAATAGAATGCAATTAAAGGAAGAATCAATTCTCAAAGCAATGATCTGATCACATCTTAGAATTACAATCTCATTAGTATTCACAAGTAATTTGCAACCTCCAACAAGCAATTACATACTTTGTTCCTGTTATGATCGATAAATGTGTATGCACAGTACTCGACCATGAATATAACTCACGATAGTTTTATGGTGCCATACTTCTAGATTCAATCATAAAATAAATATCATGTCAGAGAAATAAAATTCATGTTCCCTATTTCTATGAACACAAAGTAACTTTCGAGGTCTAAAGGTAAAATCACAAATTATCACACTATATTTTAAAACAATGTTAGAATATCTAAAGTCCATGATGCCCATTGGAAATAAAGGAGTGAAAAAACTAGGTTAGGGGCCCTACAAACTAGCCTGTGCCTGTATTCAAAATTTAAAGAATAGAGTATTGAAGCATATATGCAATGGTTCATAAACCTCGCATAAAAACATTATATTAAATATGGCTTAGTAGTTACATCATGAAACACAACCTCGGGATTCCATCACAGGGAGAAGATCGATCCCAAAAGTTAGATACACACTAGGAGACAGCCCAATACTTGAGATGCTAATTATTCCAATGGTTCTCTGTCCCTATCTACCCTTCATAATGAGCCATGGCTTCCTTTTATAGGTTTTACAATTACATAAAATACTTTGAACCGTCCAAATCAGGTTCAAATGAAATGAGAAGAGGTTATACAAATTTTCCATCAAAAGGAGGTCTAGCACAACCATTAGCTAATCAAGGAGATACATATCTGGTACATGACTTTTGATTTTCTTCAAATCTAAGCATGATCCTATAATTCTAGAAAAATACATTTTTTTTTAGAAATCTGCCCCAAATAACTTACTATATCTCCTAGACCATGGGTAATTTTGGAGAAACACTTGTTTCTTACTGAATTCCTATAATGGGATAAAAGCCCATGTCCGAGAATTTTGGGATTCACCCTTATCTGCATGCAAATCATTGAGGAAATTGGTTATTTAAAAAATGTTGGGAATTTGGGGTTGAATCATTAATTATTTTCCATAAATTCACACATGAAACCTAGGTGCATTTTGACTCTCATGGGAGCATGAAAACATCACTACAAGCATAATCCATATATGGTTTTTCCGAAAAGTGCACAAATATATTGATCCCCAAATGAATCTAGGAATTGTACTTGGTGTAGGAACCAAACTGCACTTTAGCAATGAACTATTGATGCATGTATATCATAGACTAGAATTTTATATGCCTTGTTGAGAACCTAAAATAGCACAAGCATCATTATTAATAAAAAATTAATTTAATTCCTATTGAAACAAAGGGAATATGTTAAAGAATGAGTGATTACCTTATTATTCTCCTAGTTGAAGATAATAGCTCAACAATCTTGCAAAATAATAGTAATAATGATAGGGATTAGATAAAATCATGAGTAATCAAAGGGGAAAAATATGTAGAAAATTCGATGAAATCGAGGCACAACGTCCCCCCATGCCTATCATTGTGCATATCCTCATGCAAGCAAAACCTCTAAACAGATACTAAAGTTAAAACTATAGGGATAGGGTTTCTATGTTAGAATCATGTTGCGTTGACCAAAATATTCTTAAACTATAGGGCTACTAGATTAAAAGAATGTAGGTAAGTGTATATGATTTCAACTTATTTTGCATCAATAATTTGAGAAATACCCGTGACAAAAGACTCAACGATGTCAAGGTTGATCTTCATTATTTTCTAATTAATGCCTGAATTGCCATAGGATGCTAACAATGTTGTTATTGCAAGGATAATGTTATCATTGAATGAAATATACAACCATAAAAATTTCCACAAATAATCTTAGGGGTAGCATTAGTCAAATGTTTTTCACCTCAATATCTTCGTTATAAATAAAAGTGACACAATTTGAAAGCCACAATGTTAAAGATGGATGGAAATGGGGAAAATGAAAGATGAAAAAATTATACCTTCTGAGGATGACCATCTTACCATTATCCAAGTGTATAACTAAATCTCTTCTTATTTAAGTAAAGTGAATCACCTACACTAAGGATCCCACATCCATGAAAAACCTACTTATTGCAAAATATAGAACTCCAAAGAACAATACATAAGGATCTTAAGGCCATCTTATGAGAGATGTAAAGTTCAGTTCCTAGCTTCAATTTTAATAATAATTTCTTCAAAATGTGGCCTAGGGTTTTTTTTTTAGGCGTGAAAATGTGTTTTCTCCATCTCTCTTACTTGGCATAGCCCCGCTACTCGCAGTGCTATTAAATACCCCAGCGAGTTTTCTTTAGTACCATATAAGCATGGCCTCACTACTAGCAGGATTTTTCAGCACCTCAATGGGTTTACTTGTACTTCTTGATACTTCCTTTTTATTATTATATATCACTCAAATTATTTGAAATAATGTATGTTGCTCATGACAAATTTAGAGTGTAAAGAAGCTGGGTGGTATGAGAGTGTTTTAGATTTTCAAAACACATAATTAATTATTTATTTTTATCCTAGGGTTGACATCATCCACAATACCCTTAAATATCATCTATTCAACTTATAATAATGATCAAATATAATGACTAAAGGATTCCTCAAGTTAATCATGTTAGGGCTCTCGTGAAATATCATTAGGGTTTTTAGGAGTGGTCCACCATAGGAGGCTTTTCAACAATGCCTTTGAAGAGAAACTTGAAAATAGTTATTGGATAACAATTTTCTCAAGTGACTATGCCAGGGTTAGGGTTTTGGGCTTATGAATGGAAGTATTAAGCATAACAACAAAAAATACCCCTAAGTGACCCAATTGGTGATCTAGGCCACGGAGAAAAAACAACTAATTAATAATCAAATCCACTTTACAAAATAATGAGGCATTAAGAATGAATCACTTCTGACAAGACTTACCACAAGAGTGAATAATAGATAGTATAAATTTCAATAGTCTTGCATTAGGGAATTCTAGTTTCAAGAATTTTTTTGTAACAAATTTTATTTCAGATGGCATTTTTATCTATTTCTTCTATACTACCCTACCCTAATTTAGAGAGAGGAAGATATCAATCAAGTGTAGGAGTACTTCTAGTGTAACCATGTGCATAACTGAATGTTGAATATACTCACACTAAGATGTAAAATGTAAGCTTCCACATATACAAAAGTATGAGAGACCAACTGCTTTAACTAATATGATATCAAGAGTTATCGAATGGTAGAGGAAGGTTGCATGCTAACAATCATTTGGAACCAGGTTTCGATATATTCTATATGTTCATATTTCTCCAATTCATTAAAATCTATTGGAATGTACTCCTTTGTTATTTTATGAAATTATTACACAACTTAATGATTTCTCTCTTGGAGGCATAATGGATCTAGTAAGAGACAAGAGAGAGACTTCTTGATTTCGGGCTACAATGTTTTCTCTTCAGATTGGAAAGGATGGTTAAGGAAAGTTATAGGGTTTTTCTCTTAATATTGTTCATGAGCTTCAAAAATAATTTTAGAACAACTTCCAAACATAGATTTCTCCTCTAATGGTCTTGGGATCGAATCTTCTTCCTGGGATAAATGTTCTATGGTGATAGGGGAAGTTTCCAAACTCACTCACCTCCTTGACCTAGAAGATATAACATTAAATTCAATAACAAAATAAGTAGGAAGAATAGGTGTTTTAAATTGTTGTGCAACTTGATTATTGGGATTAGGGTTTGGTTGCATCAGTATCTAGAACCATAGAGGAGGATTACATGGTGGTGTATTAGATAGGAATTGCAGCTATTATGGCTCAAGAAATTGAGTTTGCATAGGGAAATGCCATGGATAAGAGGCTCCAAAATATCCTTGATGTTGCGGGAATATCTAGCTTTAGGGAGAAGGCCATTGTAGTCATAAGGTAGGGTTTTGAGTTAGAGGATGATTACAAGTTTTCCATGAAACTATAGGATTATAAATCTGATAAGGAACTTGTTGAGGAAAATAAACATCAGTATAAGTATTAAATAATGATAGGTTTTTATTTATACTTGTCGGTCAGTTTGATTCCCTAAATACTTCTAGTAATTCTAGTAGTGATGGACAATGTTATGTTAAATGAGCCTCCTCACAAATTCTGCAAACTTTCAAGATATTGAGTGGACACTCTTTGGGGGAGTGATTCTCCCTATAGTTGGAGTGGTTGTTCAATTTTAAACTTCCTATGTTCTTCCTATAAACCCTCAAATTGTGAATTTAGAGAGGCTCCTATAACTCCTATTTGTGTAGAAGATTTCAAAAATTGAGAAGAAAATTACTGAGAATTCTTACTATTCTTGGAGATTCCTCTTGAATAGCTCTTCCATAATTCACAAAAATCATCATATCATAGGGAAAAAACATCACTTGTTCCCATCAAATTTAAGATTTCTAAAAATTCACATTTGATTCCTTTGAGTAGGAGTGTTTTCAAGTTCTCCTTTTCTAACTTTTTATGCTTTTATTTTTTAAGGTTGTATTGAAATCGCTCCACATAGTCCTCCAAAATTTCATTTTCCTCTTCTATCATACTGAAAATATCTTTCCTGAGCCTACAATAGTTTTGGTATTTGTCCAAGAATGCATTCTTCATTTCTTCCCATGTTTTAATGTAGTTCCCACCCAGGCTTATGAACCATCGTTTTCCAAACCATGAAAATTTGGTAGAGAAGATGGGGGAATATTATGCATTTGTGCCACTCATCCTAGATCTCTGATAAGGAATTCAAAGGCAATAATGTGCACCATTTCTTCCCAAAATAGAAGTGGTTCTCCATGTGCTACTTTGAGACTCCTTCCTCGAATGTTCTTGCTAAATGGTTAGTGAAATGGGTGGTGCTTACAACACCACTTAAGTGAAGCCTTCACGAGTTTGTTATTGGATGATTTCATTACCCTTCAACACCTCATTGAAAGATTTCTTGAAATGCCATCATTTTGTTCTTCAAAAAGATAGCTGGTATATTTTGTTAGTACGTGGATACATATATATAGGGGGGGTTCTTACAACACCCTAGAAATGAAAACAAAATATGCAGGAAAAAAATGAAAAGTTGCAAGAAAAACTAAGTAAAGAAGCAAACCAAATTGCAGCAAGTCACCATGGTAAATCCCTAAGAATCTCCCCAACAGTAATGCCAAAATCTTGGTTACAGTATAGGGTATAATAATTGACCAACATTTAACATCAATCCAGGGTCTATGAAATTTGAGGCACAATGCTAAAAATGTGAGACAAAGACTTTGGGAACCTACAAAGCAAAATCCTAATCTATCGAAAAATTGCTCACATCTTGAGTTCTTGCACTAGTCAATCCTTTCTCTAATATTGCACTCAAAAGAATTATTTTGAGACAAAACCAAACTATTGCAAACATTAAACCTGTAGATATCAACAACTGAAAGAAAACCTGAACTAAAAAGAAAATCCTAACTATTGGAAATTAAAAGACAAACTCTAAAATAAATCCTCTCATAGAACTCCAACCAAGCCTATTATATCCCTACACTCAGTTCTATTAAAGACTGTCTCTGTGTGAAATCAAAAGAAACACAAGGAAGATTCTAAATATGTTAACTATACAATAAAATAAATGTCTTTAATCAGATTTGGTATTCAATACTCTCATTAAAACTACATAAAGGTTGTCAACAAATCCACTCATTCCCTAAGAAAATGAGCTCATTTTATCAATTCTAGGAATGGTACCGCTACTCATAAGAATTGAAACTGGAAAGTTGTTAAAGAGGACACTCTATAGCATGAACCATTATTCTATTTATAGATAAATCTAAGAACTTAGATCCTTTGAGCTCATTCATTGTCACAATCAAAATATAATTCAATCAAAGAAAGGAATTTATTTTGGGTTGAACCTACATAAAAGATAAAACAATTTATAATATAATAACAGGTCTACAACATTGAAGCAAACCTACACCCTATCCCTAGTTTCTAAGTGTAGCTATAAGTAAATCAAATATCTCTTTGAATTCCAATTATTCACTTTGAATTATTGGAGGATCAGACTCTTTTAAATATAAATTACATGAAATAACTCTTAGATCAAACCTTTGTTTTCGGTAATTTGATGGTTAGTTAAATTACTTGTCATTAAATCATCAAACCCGATGTTCGTGAACTTGTGAATTATACTTGCACAATATATGCTAGGAATCATTTTTCAATTTCAAAAGGGAATCCTAATCTATTGAGAGAAATGACAACATTGAAATAAAACCTATTCATGAAAAATGTCTAAGATGTGTATGCACACACTTTCTTTTTCAAAAGTCTCAAATTCGGGACTCGGAAAGAAATATTTGAATCTATGAAATTGAAATGAAAATTGACATGAAAGTAAACTTACTCTTTTGACATGAAAATAAATATGTTCTAGTGACATGAAAGTAAATATATTTTACCAACATGAAAGTGAATGTATTCTAATGACTTGAAAGTAAATTTAATCTAGAAAGCAACAAACCTTACACTAAGAAAGCATTGAATTCTTAAACTATGAAATTTAAAGGCAACCTACTCTGAAAATTATGAGAGATCAATTTAAATTACTAATGTGTGCATTGTCAAATTAGAATCATTCATGATTATCTATTAAACAAATTTAAAATCGATGAATCTATGAAATGAAAGAAGTAACACTTAGCCTGCAAAAGAACATAAATGAAATGATCATGAAATAATGTAAACAATGAATATAATCAAAAGACTTAAAATGAGCATCAAGAAAATAAAAAATAAAGCATTAGAATACATCCCATACTCATAAGGTGGCCATCCCAGAGTGCATGAGAGGTGGAAAGTTGAGAAAACTCTAGATCAAACAACAAATAAAGGCACAAACATATCAAAGTGAACTACAATGGTATTCATAACATCAATCATAAGCATAGTACCAATCCTTAACATCCAAAATTATACATTGAAGCATGAGTATAGCTCCCAAACTTTTAACACCTTTTGATAGGAGTAGGCATCCCTATTTACAAAACAAGTAAGATAACTAACTCATAAATCTATATCCACAAATCTTGCCTAGATCCACAAATATTTCGTATAGTTAAAACCATGTGTTGACATCTAGCAATTAACATCTCTTCATATCCTCTCACAAATATCTCATAGCTTTGATAGAAGACACTTATGAAAACTTCCATGATCTTTTTCCATGAAATGTGTTTGAACAATGATATCAAGTCTTCCTCAAATATTCAAGAGTTTGAAGAGGAAATTCGAATTTGAGTCTTGGAGGCCAAATAAGACTATTTTAGAATCTTCAAATATCCCTACACATGTCACAAAACTCATCCAACTTTTATATATAAGTGAGTACATGTTATTTTTCTAATATTTAACCATAAATCCACTAAAAATACCAAATAAAAGTATTGGAAAATAATGTGTCTAAACCCATATTTAATTATGAAGATGGTCTTAGTGCATGGTTATGGAGCTGTGGAATATGGAAAATTTTGAAGCAGAGTGAAAGAAAAGAGGGTGAAATGAATTACATTTTGGAGACCCAACATTCCCCCCAACTGAAGATGTTGTATGTCAGCATGCAACTTGGCATTGATTATCATAGATTGTAGCCTTTTATGAGATAGAATATTAAGTCATTTTGTGAATTTGAGATACTCTTCAAGACTTGCATCTTTTGAAAAGTATTATTTATCTGAAATATATCTAAGTGGAAGCTCTTATGGTTGGTTCTTGTGTGGCAACCATTACTATTTCAAGTATTCGTTCTTGTGTGAAAATTTTTTACTTTGATTCTTCTTCTTGCTTCAACAAAGAATACTTATGATTGTATTCAAAATGAAGACCTATTTATGCATATCAGTCAATCCTTACTCATAATTTGAATCCTTTACAAAACATATTCATCTTTAGAGAACCATAAATAGAAACAATATTTAGTTGGGAGAAGCATGTTGTTCAAGAATGTATGAGGTTATGGAATATGGAAAAATAAAAATGGTAATGAATATCCTCTCCCCAACTAAAGGTGTTTTCTATTCTTAGAAAATGAGTAGAGGAATTTTGCATTGGAAATTTTCCAAATACATATCCTTTAGCATTCAAGGAATTAATGATTAAAGATTAGAAAACAACATAACTTCACCTACCTAAAAAGTAAATAAGCTATGTATGTGTGGGACCTTGATTTTTACTACAGGATCATGGAATGTGAAGTGAAAGAATCTCATCTGCTTCTTCATCAGTTGGTTATATGAATAGTGGATGAAATTTGAAATTGGAATCTTAGTGGCTTATTATTATTGGGACTACTTATGAACTCTAAAACTGAATTTTGATTTATCGGAAAACTATTACAAGTTGTTGGAATCATATAGTATTCATTCATATCTGCGTCGTGGCATAATTATTTTCTATGTGAATTAATTTTGTTGATGTTTAACACATAAATAAATTGATGGATTACTAACCATTAATGAATATCATCAACTAACATGAGACTACTCACCATTAATGTCATTGAGAGTCAAGATACCCAAGTACATCTTACTAGGTACGAATAAATGAGTTGAAGTCAAGTCACCTAGAAGATCCAAAAAATAGGGTACATTGATGTATTCCCACTATTAATTTGTGAGGGAACTTTCCATTAAGGAAAGCAAGCCTCAAGGTATTAAGAAAACTCTAGTCTCAAACCTAGATAATGTGCTAAGTCAATGGGTCAATAAGTGCTAGAAGGAGTGCCTTAATGAATCCATCATCATCTGAGAGGAGTATAAAGTAATGATTTAAAGGACTATATATGAAAGATTTTCTCTTATCAAGAAGGATTTATTTGGGAAAAGGAAAAGTACAATGACGTAAATCAACATTGTAAATGAGCTGAATGACTTTATTCATGGGTTGGGGATAAAATGTAAGTGAGGCAGGAAAGTGTGAATTTTGTAGTGATCATTTGGTAGTAGGAATACGAAAATTCATGGATGGACTGTAACCTTAGAGAGAGGAAAATTAATGAGTAGTAATGACATTATGGATTTGATTTGAAATGGACTTGACTTCTTCATGTTCTTCTTGAAAAAGAAATTGGTCTTTGAGAACCATTTGTGCATAAATTGATCTTCTTTGATCATCTTCGAACCTGCAAAAGCTTAGCACTAATTTGCAATAAAACATAAGATTCTCGAAGGAGAGAGGTGATGAGTATCTCTTCATACGATATATACGCAAAAAATCATAAATAGTGCCAATAATAAAAAGTCAAGGAAAATAAAATAAATGCACTTTTACCTTACAAGAAGCGATGCATCTTGGACTACCCCTGTTATGTAACCAACTCACAAAAATATAGAAAAAGATAGATCAACGCCTTCAAATAAGCCTCTTCGAGGGGGAAACCTCCTTTAAATTAAAAAAATGAACAATTATTCCATGATAAAAACAACAAGACCTCCTTTCTATATATAGGAGTCTAAGGGGTCATAATATAATCAGATCTGACATAATAATAATAATGTAAGGGCACAATAATTACAATATGGGGACTACATGGGCAGAAAAATATAATAAGGGGTTGCACTAATAACAATAAGGGATTACACTAATAGTATAGGGACATAACATGTCCCTCTCCTTCAAAAAGTGTTGTCCTCAACACTTAAGTAGTTCTGGATGCTTCTTTATAAAATTCTTATCCTCCCATGTGGAATCTTCAGCAGGTAATGTCACGCGGAATGAGTCGATCTTGCGGACAAGATAGACCTTCCTAGAATCTAAAGAAGACCTAATGACAAGCAAACCAACCAGACACTATCTTTCTCTAAATGTGCTTTTATAAATAATGGCAAACAAGTGTGTTTAAGGCCTACCTTATGTCCAACGCAAGTTTGGGGATGCCTTCGCTCCTTTGATCCAAATAAGTTCCTTTGTCGCAAACCTGCAAACACAAA
>APFE031722060.1:122808-165193 GCA_000404065.3 Pinus taeda
AAAGCAAACTTAAGATCTACAAACTATGAAAACCTATTTGAAGTAAAAGCTCACAAAATGTCTTTTCGAGGATGTTTTACTTGGCTATAAGCAAACCAAAGACTAATTTGTCCAGAATCACAAATAAGTCAAGAACAACCAATGTTGTTTTCTTTTTGAAAATGAAAATCCAAACTTTCAATCAAAAGCTTTTCGAAGTTTTGTAAAGAGAAAAATCAAAACGGATTCCTCAACAAGGGGAAATTTCATAAATGGTTAGACTCATAAGAAGGCTGGTAGACACTAAGGTGATCTGAAGTCCCTACAGCTTCTAAGCTCAGAGCCATTACACAATCAAATCAAAAAACAAACCCAACAAGCAAAACTCCTAGGAATTTCCCCTAAAACCCTAACACCAATGAAAATAAACCAAGGAAAGCTTTTAACAAGTCACATGCAGGTCTGGGCAAAGGATAACAACTACTAAATCAAAATAAAACTAATTTAAAGAGTAAAATTCAAAATTTTCAAAATTTTAGCAGGGTACATAGGTTCAGAGTTTACACAGGTGCATGTACGCTCTGTGTGCAAAGTAAAAGTGCGTACAGGTACGCGCTGTGATACAAACGCAAACTGTGGACTTCTCCTAAAGTAATGAAAAACAAAAAACAAACCTAGATCCATTAAATCTACCCAAGTCCACACACAACAAGCCAAAAACAGAAACAAAAAGGCAAGTTTCTCAGGTCAAATAAAAAACAAGGAAAACAATCAAGTCCCCAGCGGAGTTGCCATTTTGTCACGCGGAATGAGTCGATCTTGCAGACAAGATAGACCTTCCTAGAATCTAAAGAAGACCTAATGACAAGCAAACCAACCATATACTATCTTTCTCTAAATGTGCTTTTATAAATAATGGCAAACAAATGTGTTTAAGGCCTACCTCATGTCCAACGCAAGTTTGGAGATGCCTTCGCTCCTTTGATCCAAGTAAATTCCTTTGTCGCAAACCTACAAACACAAACAAGGCAAACGATTAAATAGCACTTGAATAACCAATATTATAAAACATATTTAACATGAAAGTCAAGAAGTCCATGAAACAAATAACATGAGATACTTGTTGAGAAAAATGAGCTTGATTGTATTAATTCAAAAGAAGAAGAACTTTACAACCTTTGCCTTGACGCTGTACAAGCTCCTCCCAGGGTCCAACAAGAAGTCTCCTCTACTTTGACAAGCTTCACTCACTCCCCAATGAAGCCAAAAAGGTATGTGATCTCACCTCTTAAGCTCAAATAGGAAGTCTTGATTTCACCAGCATTTACCCTAAAAAATGTTCAGCTTCTAACCTCCCTAGCCACTAACCCAATGCCTCAATTTATAGAGCAATGGAGGGCAGTTACTAGGTCCTCCTTCAAAGGGATAGAATCCTCCTTCAAAGGAATAGCTCCTCCTAACAATGGATTAGCTCCTTCTCTTTTGGGATGCATGAACCACTTGGAGCGAACAATCCACGTCAAAATTCCTTCTAGAAACCTTTAGAATTAACCCAAAGTGAGGTTTTTAAGATAAAAATTGCACCTTTTGACTTTCACAGGGGTACACACCCTCCCCTTTACATACAGAGCATATAAGTACGTAGATACTCTGAACAAAAGGTGCGGGCCCGCAGGAAAAAGTGAGAGAAAGTGCGGAACTAGAGTTACATTGCTTTTTTGATGTCTTTCTCTCATTTCCAAAGCTTGTTTTGAAGAGCTGAGATCTGAGACTTGCTTAGGAGGCTGGTATAGGTGGTGATAGACCCATATCGACTGCAAATAATCAAGGTGACGATATTTTTGTGTAACACTTTCTATTGGTGGCGCCAACTGAGAAATAAAGTGGTCACTAGTAGCAAGGGAAAAATTGTGCCTCCTAGAATTGGCAGGTAGTTTGGGCCTATGGGACCATAAAGTTCTTAACAATGTATTGGGGAGAAGGTTGTGGTGGAGCTAGATTCAAGGCAACCAAGAATTACACCAATAGATATGGAACATAAATTATAGTCCTCTATCCTCTAAATTAGAGATATTTTGGACTTCATATTACCCCCCATGTTGCTCTATTTGAAATTTAGGAAATGATAACAAGAAGTTGGTACAAGGAAATTCATTTTGGTAAAGTGGAGATGACATGAAAACTTTATTCTAGAGTGATGCATGGAAATAACAACCCAAGTTAGAGTCCCAAGTGGAATTCATGGAGATATAAAACCTCACTTTAGCCCAAAATTAAGATTGTCACTGAGTTTTTGGAAGCTATCCATAAACTCCTCAAAGTGGTTAACATGGAAAAAATGGGAGTATTGACCAACCATACCAATTATAGAACATTCTCCTAGGTTCCATTAGGAATTGAAAAACAAGAAGATTCCCATAATAAAAAAACTCAGATAAACTTTTATGGGGATATAAAATGAAAGGAATGTTTACTATAAAGGAGGCATACTTACTATAGGTTGGACATAACTCAATCCCCAAATTGTCTATATAGCACAAAATATTGCTCCTAGGCCTATGACATAACGTCTCATAATCCCTCTAGTTGGTTGCTAGACTTTGTGCTTTGTTTTGGGATAAAATTAGAAGAAAACAATTTGAGGTTGCCTCAATTTGTTTACTTTTTAGAGGCCATGAGGAAGACATGGAACCTCTCCTTCATTCTTTCCTCTTCTCAAAAGAATTATGGGATAAAGTTCTGCTAGGTTTTGGATACTTTGACATAAAATATCACACTCTCATAGAAAATATTGATCAATGGAGGCTTGAGACATTTAACAATCCCATCCTTTGTAAAGAATGGGTTATAATGTTATAATTTCTAATTTGGCTCATATGGAAAGAGAGAAACAACATAATATTCTAGAAAGTTGAATTTGGGAAGAATGTCATTCGGTATAACATCTACAAATTGTTGAGGAGACAATCCTATCCTCATCATAGTCCTCGCTAGATTAGGAAGAAGAGTTGCACAAGTTATCTATCCTAACCAAGCTTGAGATTTCCATGTAAATGTGTTTAGATATTTCTCCTACTTACCCTCATCCTATAACTGGCTCTCTAGATTCCTTCACCCCTCCCCTAAATGGGCCTATCAAACTTAATCTTGGTGGGGCAGTGAAAGGAAATTCAAGATTGGATGGATTTGGAGGCATATTCAGAATTTTTATGGTTATGACATATTTCAATTTATTAGTAATTGTGGGGTCACCAGTAATAATGGAATGAAATTATGTGCCTTTGGGTATGGTTTATTCCTCTCTATTGCAAATAGATTTACAAAGGTCCAAGTGGATGTAGACTCTTATTTGGTTATAAACACTATGAAGATATTTCTCAATGGATCCTTCCCGAGAAAAAAATTTCCACAGTTGAAGACCAAAAAAATTCATCTCTTGTATTGGTTCCCTAATCCTCGCTCTTGACTATCATTCTCACACACTCTCATAGATCTATAAACTAAGTGGCATATTACCCTGCAAACATGGTATGTAATGAAATTTGTTTTTACATTACTTCCCCGTGGAGTAGTGAACCTTGGTAAGAATGGTCGGATCAACTCAACAATCTCAACATCAATGATCAACAGACCCCAATGGGTTTGTTGAGATGCATGCTAGGGAGATAGGGGAGTGGACTTTCCAAATTGTTGTCACCCTATTTCAATGTAAAAACCTTGAGGCTACGATTGGTACCCCCAACCGAGTGGAAATAGAAAATCAACATAGAACACTCAAAATGTCATATAACTTTCATAGAATTTACAAAATAAGAAATTAGGACTCATTGGTGGGTTTTTTTATACCCCTATACCAATAGGTGTCATATATCATGATTGACTTGTTTAGCTTTGAAATATGTTCATACTTTTACTTGTTGCAAAGGTTTTCCATATTTGTAAAAAATCAAAAAATTTAAAAAATGTAAAGAGGGTGTACCCTAAAAGAAAAATCAAAGGGTGAAAAGAAGTAAAAAGAGGTCAAAAAAATGAAAGAAAATGAACCCCAGCAAAAAGAAAGTGTGCAAATCTAAATGCCACTACTTTGTTACTTTTGTATAATAAAAATTGTGTTCAACTTGTCACTTATGCCACAATTCATGAGTAGTCAAACAATTTAAGCTTAACTAGTTCACATTTTCAATTTCATGTTTTAGAAGTAGAGAATAAAGATCTGACCAAACAGTGTAATCTTGGCAGATAAGTAGATAGGTAGAGTGAAAAAAAATCTCAACAGTTTAATCTGAGCCCTTGGATGTAATAAGTGTAGATTTAGATAGACATCACCATGTAAAAGAAAATAAAGTTGAAAATGGTTTGTTAGTCTAAGTGCACCCTAATAACGAAGTGAAAATGCTAGGTTAAAGTAGGTAGGGTAAGTAATGATGGTTGCAGAATAATATGTGGTGAATGATAAGTCTAAATGTGTAAATCTTTTACTTTCATCACAAGGCAAAGGCATGTATCACATGTAAGGCATATCAAGCAAGAAAAGTTAGAAATAATTAACTTCCCTACTCATCTCCCTTAAATCTTCACTAATTCCCTAAGTACTAAAGGTAATTACTAAAATTAGAGGGACTCGGAGCATTTCTCTGACTTTTGGAAGGACCAGACCCTCAGCCCAATAATTTATAATGCCTTAGTGCTTAAACCCCTTCTTAAAGTCACTCATTCCCTTTATAAAACTTTTCCTGAGTAAAATCCTATTTTACTTAAGAAAAATTAAAAACATTTCCATATCTCAAAACCCTCATATTCGTTTACCCTAAGTTATAAATGTTATATGATGAAATACACTTTTGGAAATGTTTTATCTTTGTGTGCATCTCACAAAGTCATGTTAACCACTAATTCATGTTATTATATAATTCCCCTATATAACATTTACCCATTCCCCTATTATTATAAATATACAAAAACCCCAAATTTTACACATCCTGCCCATAATAAATCAATAAATGGGATTAATTAGTCAATCCTTGATTAATTAATAACCTTGACCCCCGCCAAGCTAATAAAAGAATTAATTAATCCTCACGATTAATTAATAACTTCAACCAATCATGTCACCCCCGATGTAATTAAAAGCTTTTAATTACCGTCGGGCCCTCGCCATTAAACACTAATCATCTCAACTCCCCGACAGTTGTTCGATTGGATCCCCCAGATCCGACAGTCACCGCGCATATCGCACGAGCTCCACGGTCGACCTTTAGCATGCCATGACAAGCTGTTTTGTAAACAGTACCTGTGCTACATGTCAAACATTGTACGGAGTCACGCGGTCTTGCCCAAATACCACCTCCCCTCCACTAGCGGTGTGATGAAAACTGCATACTGCATCTCGCTACCGACAAAACATTAAATCATTCTCCCACTGACGTCATCTGTCCAAATCCCAAACCCACCAAAGCTTTGACTTTACATAAGAAAACAAAGTTAAACAGTTTTCATCTTTATTTCTACAAATGCATGCATGAAACCTGAATATTGAAGTCGACCAGCTCGTACACCCAACCGTCAGCCACCCTCAATCTTGCAGTTCGACACCATTCCAAGTCTGCCATTCACACCCAGTGAACCTGCATTCTATTGCCCGTCACCAAAAATAGGTATTTACTAGTTTCCGTCCAGAAACCCTGTGAATTCCTACTTTCCTCTGTAATTAATTTGAAAAACCCAAATTTCATTATAATTCAATTGTTAAATTTGGAATTCAAGACTCCTCAGACCCTCTGTTTTTTACCAATTTCACTTAAAAACCCCAATTTACTATCTGAATCCACAAGAACTAGAATGGAAGCCCTCGCGGTCCTCAGTATAACACCTATCACTACCCCTCACTATGATTTGGATTATCTGCCCCTAGAAGATAAAGATTTTCAAATAAAATACTTGGATACCAACAAAGACCACTTGAAAGTATTTTCCCAATGTCAGGATAGTTACATGAATAACCATGATACCATAGGACTATGGGAATCAAATCTCCCAATATACATGCTCCCCTCTGTGTGCATTTTCCTTGACATTATCCATCAGTGTCACGCCAATTATGATCCCAACCTCAGAGCGGTAATGTCCCCTAATCAAACTGTTCTCTTCACGATAACTGCATACTCAATCAATGAGATGCTTTAGTTTCAGCCCAGTCAAGACCTCACCCCCATTTCCCTTGAAGATTTGCTAGAGAAATCATCTAAATTGTCCCAGTCTTAGTTCAGTCGCTTTTGCGAGACTTTCATGGATAAACAACATCAACCCAAAAATCCCCCTCCCTATTTGTCAATTTTCTTCACATAGACAGGTAAAATTATAATTGATATGATAGCTGCAGTCATGGGTTTCAATACTAGTGAGTATGTGGATGAATTGACCCTAGTTTTAATGTCCATTTTTACCCCTGGTTAGCTTCCTGTTGTCAAGTATAACTATGCTGCATTCATTGCTGAGAAAATCCATGACTAGTTCATGAGGCTGGAGAATGAAAAAGTATTCAAGTATTCCACCTTCATATATCACCTTTTCATTTACTATTAGTCTAACAAGTTCCCATTCTCTGTAAATAAACTTGATACAAAGGGTAATCCCAGATCAGTCATTTTTTGGACTTCTATCTTCCACTATTCACTTGCTTGTCTCTATTCATAAAATGAATTAAGTGACCAGTGTGTCCACCCAGTGACCACCATGCTGATAGGAAGCCCTCCTCCTAGGATTAGTGATGAAATCAAAAGAATCCTTTAGCTATCCAAGCAATACAAAATAGGTGACTAGTACTTGTACTAGAATCACATAGAGATCAGAATATACGGTTGTGAACTTCCTCCATTCGAACTACCAAAATATGTTCCTATGAGGTTATTTGCATTGGAGTATTATAGGAAAATGTTAAACTCAGATTAGATTCACTTTACCAAGGGCAAGAAGAAATCAAAATTGAGAATTAAAGATCATTTAGTCCCATTTGTCTGCAACAATAGAGAAGTAGGTAAAGAAGCAGAAGAAATCCTAGAAAGATTCAAATTAAATAAAAGTTTTGTTTGGAGGTATGACCGACAAGATTTCATTTGTGATAGAAGAATGAAAAACAAGCTATCACCATATTTTCATAACAAAATTCCTGAAATAGAGCAATATGCAAATATGGATGAATGGAGGGAAGGAACTCTAGTTGAGGTGGATAGTGATCAGGTCAATGTAGAGAATGTGATGAAAGACCTAGAAAAGAGACTTGCCCTGGACTATTGTGAATAGGTACTAGTTGGAACTTCCTAGAAGCCAACACCAGGAACTAGCGCCTCTACATCAGAGATTTCTCAAAGGCACTCACAGGAAACTAGTGCACCCCTTGCAGAGCCACTAGAGGGAAAAGAACAGGGAACTAGTGCTCCACCATCAGGACAACCACAGATGTCAAAGCAGCCTCAAATATTTGAAGAACAGGTTCCACCACAGTCCCATCTAGCTCAGGTTAATATGGGAAATGCTCCAGTTTTGTAGACTCCTCTGAATGAGGAAAAAAGCTTAAAAAGAGACAAGGAAGTAATTACCCCTGCGAGTGGTCCTTCAGACCAACCCGGTGCTAAGAGGCATAGGCTAAATCCACATTCAGAGGAAGAATTTTTTGAAGAAACAATAGGGAGTTTAAGGAAAGAAGGTGGAGACAGTATACACACATCCCCAATAGGTGAGACACCTTCTAGTTAACAAAGACAAGAGCTTGAACGACAACAGGGTGTCAAAGTTTCATCCTTCAGGTCTTCATCTGACAAGAATTTAGATATCAAAGGAAAATTTAAGGAGATAAAGGCAAAAAATGAATAGCTGAAGGCTCAAGCCTACACACAATACTTAAAGATGGCCCCTACTAATCAAACCAGGTTGATGTCAGCTTATGACATCAAAGAAGGAAAAATGCAGATGAGTTTTCTAAGGCGTACAGTACAACAACCCAAATCAATTGCAGACTATCTCAAAACTAATTTTGAGGTCTTAGCGAAAGATATTCACCCGATAGATCAAATATAATTGCATAAGAAAATAGGGGAAATGGTTTATTCCACATTAACAAGCAAGGCCATGATGGCACATAGGCTAGAGAATTCACTAAACAACACCACTACTCAATTACAGCTAGAAAGAGCCTCCTCACAGGCAAAGGACAACATAATGAAATCATTGGAAGATTTGATTATTGGATTGGGCCATAACTGAAAGGATGTCCAAGCTGCAGAAGGACTAATAAAGAAAAGGAATGAAGATATAGCTACAGTGAGAGAGTAGCTAAAATTTCCACCACTTATGCATCCACACACTGCTAAAGTAATTGAAAAGAAGAATGGAGAAGAGCTTATGGAATTTGTCCTAAAGCTAAATGAGCAACTGAAGGAGACGGAACAAGAACTAGAGAAGGCATTACAGAGTAGGCAGAATGAGTTGACCTCTCAGCCTCAAAATGTAGTACCAGTGGTTTCTACAGTAGTCCCTTCAACGTTGGAAACTACTCTAGCACCAAATGTCCCTTTAGCAATAGCTGAAACTATTGGAGTAACAGGTACAGGTATAGGTATAGGTACATCAAAGGTAGGAACCTCAAGTCAGAGCACAAAAGAATTTATCAAATCCATGGAGGAAATGAAGCTCCAAGTCACTGAACTCCAAAAGATAAAGGAGAAATTCATTACCTTAGAACATACGTATGATGTGTCAAAAATCAATTTTGTTGAGGAAGTGAGGAAAAATAAAGGCTTGGCTCAACAAGTAAAAGCACTAGAAAAAGATCTCACATTTGAAAATCCTTTAACTGACATCAGAAAGATATTATGGACCAACATCACTTAATCCATCAATGATGTTTGGTCATCAATTCAAATCATTTTTGAACAGATTGACTTAGTGAAAGTTGCTTTGCAAGAAATTGAAAAAATCAGGCAAGAATTAGGAGGGAAGCTTGAAGAGGCCATCATATTAATAAAATTTCTAAACAGTAAAAAGAGGTATCAGTTGGAGCAGCTAAATATTGAGGATACGACTGGAACCATCCTCGAAGTAAAGAAAGTGTTGACTAAAAGGACTCTAATGCAAAACTTGGAACGAAAATGTCAGAATATGCAAGAAGACATAAATGAATTTATGGAAAGATTTGGCATCTTGCAAAGTAGAGGACTTCCAAGTCCTTTAGTCATCAATGATAAGTTAATGAGGTAGGATGATTATGTCAACAAATTACATCAGTATGCAAACAACCAAGCTAGTTCCTCTACTAGTTCATCTTCACCCAAGGCATTACCCACAGGAAGAGTTCTCTATGATAGTTTTAAGAACCTATTTATGTTGAGCATGAATTGAAACACTTGTTTTTGGTACAACCAAATTTTGTAAAATACACAGAAGCAGATGAAATCTATAGAAAGCTTACAAGGACTAGGATACCAAGAGATGATTGGTGGACTGGTATGACAGACATCTTATGATTTACCATGGTAAAAAGTGAATTGAAGTATTTACCATAGTCATTTTTGGTAAAAAGGGATGAATGATAGTAAAGTAGGTAAAGAGTATCAGTCACAGGTAAAAGAGTATCAGTGAAAAGATCAAAACAATCAGCCATCACAGAATTATGGGCAAGATAGCAAGGTGCACAATCATAGGGCCTGTCTCCAGCTCCTTCAACAAAAGCAGGGACAACAACCAAACAATTTACATTCAGTTTCTACTTTCGAGACCATCTGTCTCTACATTCATGTAAAATATATTTAGTCTTCCTAGAATATATATCTCTCAATTAGGAGATATTTTGTTGTAAATTTTGTATAAGTACTTCCTCATTCGAAGCACTGAGTGTGGATTCTGAGACATTTCTGTAGAATCTTTATTTTGGAATAGAAGTGTTGTTGAACAACTATTTTATGGCTGGCTGGACAAAGTAATAAAGCAAAGGACTTTTACAGGATTCCTGTGTCAAACAAGAAAAAATAAGTATTCTATATCTTATGTTTTTACAGTTCACTTGTTTAAATATTTCACATGTGTTTCATATCTCAATGATAAATGAAAAAGTATATTTGAGAAAGTGCTTCACTGCATTTTGTCTCTAAAATTGTTTATATTCTTAATTTTTTCTTCTAAGCTATCATAGGTAGGGAATTCTTAATTGCTCCCTGCTTCTTAGTTTATCATTGTGGCCATTTAACAAAGAATTCTTAATTTCTTTTTGTTAATGATCACCCACCTTCCCTCCTCTTGAACTTTGTTGAAGGATTCTTAATTTCCCTTCCTCCTTTTCAAGACCATTTCATATTTTCAAGTTATCATTTATATCTTGTTTAGCTATCTTTCCTTGTGAAGCCCTTGTTTGTTGAATCAACCTGATCGAGTTAAGTCATCTTTAGTTGACTCCATAACCCAATGGCCTGAAATACCTTGTTTTATCCATCTGCTCCTGGATTCCACCACCAAACAAAATCAAAACCCCCCAAGCTTTCATAACTATCCTAATATCCCATAAACAAAGTGAAATCTTAAAGAGATAGCCCTCTCTAAGTACAGATTGGCTAGATTCTGTACTTAAAAGTTGGTTTGTGGTTACCTCGGACCCCTTTCCTTCTTTTAAACAACTTCAAGGAAAATCTGAGTGATAACATAGTGGTGACCATACTAGGGAAGACAATTCCTTAGTCAAAGTAAATCTTTATGAAAATTTGAAACCTAAATCTAAAAGAATCTTAAAAAATTAAAGAAGTTGTTTTGATATCAGTTAAGAAAACCAAAAAAAAATTCCAAAAATCTGGCTTAGAAAGGACTTGTTACACTAGAGTTAATCCTGATCCCAATCCACCACAAGTGTTTGAGAACACCAATATGATCCCCATAATTCTTAGAAGACAAGAAAGTTCTATTAGTCCTCAACCCACCTTCAGATCTTCATCCTGTCCTGTTAGGTGGATTTACCTCAAAGACCAACCCTTTGACGAATATTTTGAAACCTCTTTGTTTAGGACTTCATCTGATTCTGAATTAGTCGACCTAGTCCAAGACCCAGAGTTCATCCGAGAATTAGAGCTCCAAGTAGCCAATTTGTCAATTGATAAATGTTTGCAGAAATCACCACAATCTAATCTTATCACTGAAGGAACACCTAATCCCTTTGTAATCACTACTGTTTCTGCAAGCTCATCACCATTTCCTCATACATCTCAACCTCAAACCACTCCACACCAGACCATCACCTCTAGTCCTCCATCCACAACTCAAACATCCACTATTATTCCAACTCCAGCTTTTGTTTCACCATTACCTATAGAAATGGCAAATAGATATACCCCCCTAGTACTACCAACAAACTTAGGTGCCACGCCTCAGGATCACCAAAGTAAGATCGCTACTTTTGATGGTACTGGTACCTATACAGCTCAATAACACACCAAGAAGATGACTGATTACTTTGAAACTTATGAAATAGATATTGATGATGTGCAAATGAAAATATTTGTTCAGAGCTTATCTGAGGAAGTTAGAACCTGGTTCAAAGGTTTAGCAGCAAATAGTATAGACAACCTAGCAACTCTCTGTCAACAATTCCTGAACCGGTGGGAGAAAAATAAAGACCCCCTTCAGATTCTATCTGAATACAAAAACTTAAGAAGAGACCACAAGAAACTATGCAGGATTATTGCACTAGATTCAACAATGTGTATAAGGCCATCCCTCAAAATCTTAGACCCCCACTTGGTTTAGCCTTAATCAAATTCCCAGATGGATTTGATTCTGACATGGATTTCCAGCTGAGAGAACGAAACCCCCCTACTTCAGATGATATGCAAAGCATAGCAGTTAGTGTTGAAGCCAACCTGATATCTAAAAGAGCCAAGGCTATGAGTGAAAAGAGAATACCATTAAAGGAAGAAAGCTCACCCTTCAAACAAAAGCTAGATGCCATAATTAAAGGAATGGATAAACTAGGAGACATAGTAGAGACAATTGAAAGGAAAGCTCTTTGGGATGGTTAGCAAACCAACACAGGGAGAAATCCTAATTTCAGGAAGAATCAAAACCTGAACACTGGAAAGAATGGTCTTGACCAAAACATTAAACCCCCTTTCCAGGAGAACTATGCAGAAACTTCCAACTCTGAAGGTCCAGAAGAAGATACTCAAATCAATTTGATGGGGCTTAGCAATGAAGGAGAAGTTTTCTTGACCCAAGAAGCTCAAGAGGCCCACATTCTTAAACAGTTCCAAACTCAATCAGGGGAATCATTTGACTTTAGAGAAGGATATGACATGGCCATCTTTGAGGTGCATAAGCAATACAATTTAAGAAGTAGGAGAATTGATGTCCTTGAAACAAACAAGCAAAAGGTTCCAAATCAGTCCACAAGAGGTAAGACAGTAACCACACCTATACATATTCTTTCTAGATCAAACACTAACCCTTCTAACCCCATAATTGAAGATGTCTTTGACAACCAACCAAACAACAAACAACACTCCACTTCCCTTCCTTCTAAGGGAACTGTGGAAGAACCTCCAGAGGTTGATCTAAGAGAATCAACAAATCATGATTCCACTCCTGAAAAGGAGAAAAAACATAGAAAACATTGAAAACAGAGAGAATATTGTTGTTCGAAATCTAAATGCCCAAATAGAAAAACCCTTTAATCTAGAAACTGAAGTAGGTAAGCTGAAAATTGTGGTCCCATTATCTGAATTAGCTAAACATGAGGCCTACCGAGCACAAATCAATAGATCACTGAAAATTACTGGAACTGAAGACTCGCTAATATTTTTTATGACCAGCCTGAATTAATCTTTGGCCCGGAAGTGAATGGAAAACCATTGGATGGAGGAATTCCTCCCTTCTATGTGAGTTTAAACATACATGATAAGATTCTTCACAATGTGACGTTTGACTCTAGGGCATCCCATAATCTCATGCTCAAGTTTGTAATAGAAAAGCTAGACCTAGACATCACTAGACCATACAAAGATTTGTTTTCTTTCGATTCTAGCCAGGTGAGATGTTTAGGATTGATAAAAGACTTGTGTGTCTCATTGGTTCAATACCCTGCAAAGACAATTTTAATGGATATAGTGGTAGCAGATATACCACTCAAATATGGCATGTTATTGTCTAGATCCTGGGGTGCTAAGCTTCACGGATCACTTCAATTGGATATGTCATATGCTACCATATCGGTTTTGGACAACCAAAGAAACTATACAGAGAAACATTGATGAAATATGTAGTAAGTGGTCAGGAAAGACCCCAAAATTTCCCCATCTACTCAGTACACTCTGATATGGATTCATTCATCCTTTACAATGCAGAAACCAGTCCTACCAATACTTTAGAGGTTTTACCAGTAGAACCAAAAGAAATTAAAAAAGAAAAATCAAGTGTTCATATTCAGGAAATATCAAATAATAAATAAAAATCAGATGAGAATAAAAAACCAGATCCCACTGCTAAACAAATTCCTACTACCCTAGACACTAATTATGAGCATGAAATCCTTTGGAATTTTGAATTTGATGGCTCAGTCAATAAACTAGGGGTAGGAGTAGGAGTTTGGGTGTACAATTTAGAAAATGATCATGCTGAAGGCCATGCCTACAGATTAAATTTTAAGTGCACCAATAACATAGCAAAATATAAGGCTCTCTTGTTGGGTCTTAAACTTGTCAAAATATTAGGAGCAATCAGAGTGTCTATCATAGGATATTCAGAACTGATAATTAAACAGATTAAAGGAAAATATTTAACTAGGGATCCTAGATTATGATATTATAGAGGAATAGTCATAGAAATTCTCAACACTTATTTGGAAACTCAGCTTGCTACAATCCCTAGAAAACACAACTTGCAAGCCCACAGCTTGGCCATGTTTTCCAGCACCTGCAAATTACCTTTTCAACCTAATCACCAGTTTATTGCTGAGATTAGGCACAGACCAGCCATCCCTAATAATCTGAAGAATTGGTAGGTTTTTGATAGGGATGAATAGATCAATAACTTTTTAACTTTAGATGAAGAGTTTTCTAACAGTAATATAGATGTTGATACAGTTATTAGTTCTCATCAAATAGATGAGGTAGAAATCAATATTTTAGAGGAAAGTTCAACAAATATGCTTCATCCCGCAAAATTCACACAAAAAGAAATTCAAGACCTGAAACAAATGGACCTAGATGAAATAATTGAAAAGGAAACAAAGGTTATCAACCTAAAGGACAATCATTTACCTAAAGGATTGACTCCTCTAGAAGATATGTTTGATTCCAATGACATTCCTAAGAAACCTAAAATGGAACCATTACAAGAAGATATTGAAGAATACAATTTAGGAACACAGGACAATCCAAAAATGATAAAATTGTCAAAATCTCTACCTCCTGATCAAAAGCTAAAGTATGTTGAACTTATGAGGTAATTTTAGGATGTCTTTTCCTGGAGTTACGAAGATTTGAAGTCCTATGACACCTATATTATTCAGCACGCTATACCTCTAAAAGAGAATCAAAAGCCCTTTAAACAAAAACTCAAAATAATTAACCCTGTGTTATTAACATTAATTGAAAAGGAAATCAAGCACATGTATGAAGCAGGGATTATTGCCCCTATTATATTTTCAGAGTGGGTGTCTAACTTAGTACCTACTAGGAAGAAAATTGGGGAAATAAGGTTATGTGTTGATCTGAGAAATTTGAATAAGGTCTCTCTTAAAGATAACTATCCTTTACCCAAAATGGATCATATTTTGCAAAGGATAGTGGGTTCTTCTAGAATTTCAATTTTAGATGGGTTTTCAGGATATAACCAAATCTTGGTTCATCCTGATGACCAAAAGAAAACTTCTTTTACAACACCATGGGGCACTTTTATGTACATCAAAATGCCATTTGGACTAAAAAACGTAGGAGCAACCTTCCAAAGGGCAATGGACATTTCCTTTTCCAAAGAAGCTCATGATTTTCTTATTATATACCTGGATGATCTAACTATTTTTTCTAAATCTAATCAATAGCACTTAGACCATCTTAGGCAAGTCTTTTTAAAATGCAGAAAATATGGCATTTCATTGAATCCAAAGAAGTCCTTGTTCAGTATGGAAGAGTGTAAACTTTTAGGTCATATTATTTCCAAGGATGGCATTTGAATTGACCCTTCCAAAATCGAAGCTATTCTACAGATACCTCGTCCAAGAAGTATTAAAGAACTTCAAGCTTTCCTAGGGATGATAAATATTTTAAGAAGATTCATTTCTAACTTAGTTGAACTCATTAGATTGTTAAATGAAATGATAAAAAAGAATTCAAGTATCAAATGGACAATAGAGGCCAAGCAATCATTTGAAGAAATCAAAATGGCCTTAACCAGAACACCGGTCCTCACCAGCCCACAATTTGATAGAGACTTCATCATTTTTTCTTTTGCATCAGAACACACCATAGCATGAGTGTTATTACAAAAGGATAATCATGGATGTGAAAAACCTATAGCCTTTTTTAATAAAGCACACAGAGATGCATCATTAAAATACAAAATAATGGAGAAACAAGATTTTTCACTAGTAAAAACTATAAAAGACTTCAGAGTCTACATATTTTACTCTCATGTGATAACCTATGTTCCTAGTGCAGTTGTCAAAGACATCCTAACTCAGGATGGAATTGATGGTAAAAGAAGTAAATGGATAGCTACCATCTTAGAGTATGATATAGAGATAAAACCTACAAAACTAATAAAAGATCAGGGATTAGCTAAACTTATGGCAGAAACTAATTGTCAAGCCCTAGACATAAATGAACTGGATAACGAGTAGGAGATGGAAACTCCACAAATTAGCCAGGCCTTTTCAGAATCACCTTGGTATGCTGATGTAATCTATGTTTTAGAAAACCTGTAGGGTCCACTAGGGTTATCCAGAATGAAGAACAGGTTTTTGAAAATGAAAGCTTCAAAGTTTCGTATCTTAGATAATACTCTTTTTTGGAAAAATCATGAAGGAATTTTATTAAATTATTTATTAAAAGATGAAGCTGACAAGGCTCTCCAATAATTTCAAGCAAGAGACTATGGTGGACATCTCTATTGGAAGTCAACTATAAATAAAATCCTAAGGGCTGGATTCTATTGGCCAACCTTGTTTGCAGATGTGAAGAAATTTGTAACTTCTTGCCATAAATGTCAAATCTTTGAAGGCAAAAGAAAGTTGTTACCCTTACCCTTAAATCCCATTTCCACTGAGAAACGTTTTCAACAATGGGGTCTTGACTTCATTGGAGAAATCCATTCAGCCTCCTCTAGCCAACACAAATGGATACTCACTACCACTGACTATTTTATTAAATGGATAGAGGCCATTCCCTCCCGACAAGCCAATGACACTGTGATCATAGGTTTCCTAGAAACCAATATTTTGTCCAGGTTTGGTTGCCCCACTAAAATCATTACTGATAATGCTGCAGCTTTCAAATCAAAGAAGATGATCAGTTTCTATAACAAGTACCACATTACACTGGGCCATTCCATAGCCTATTACCCTCAAGGGAATGGACTGGCAGAATCTTCCAACAAGAGTCTAATTAATATCATCAAAAAACTGTTGGAAGAAAATAAGAAAACTTGGAACAAAAAACTAATAAATGCTTTGTGGGTAGACAAGCTTACAACCAAAAAATCCATTGGAACCAGTCCTTATGAGTTAGTATATGGCATGGAAGCTATTTTTCCTTCATCACTAGAGGTTCCTGTCATGAAAATACTCCAAGAAGCTCAAGTGGAACCTAATGATATTCAAAGAAGGATAAATCAGACTATCCACTTACAGCAGACCCGAGAGGAGGTGTACCAAAGATCCTAAGTGTTGCAGGAGAAGCTTAAGAAGATATTTGACAGAAGAACCAAGGCAAAAGATTTCTACCTTGGAAATAAAGTGTTAAGATGGGATTCCAGGAGAGAAGAGAAGGGGAAACATGGGAATTTTGGCTTCCTATGGAAAGAACCATACATCATCTATGCTTTGAAAGGAAACAATACATATTTTCTTAAAGAGTTAGATCGTACAGAAACTGAAGAAGGATCAGTCAATGGTCAGATGTTAAATAATTACTTTGATCCTACTTACTAATGTTTCCATGTTCTTCTCAGTACATATTATATCCTTTGTAATGTCATAGTGTTGACTGGATAGTAAAGTTTTGGAGTTAAAGCCCGAACAGAAGGTCCTAAGCTTCAGAAGTATCACTGTCATACATACAATAAAGCAACAAGGAAAAGAAGATTGCAAAGCACAGTCAAAGTCATTAAGAGGCCACTGATCTACCATTCTTGACTTTCCACCAGGGAAAGCAATTCCCAAGTGGAGCCACTATTATGCCCCTATACCAATAGGTGTCATATATCATGATTGACTTGTTTAGCTTTGAAATATGTTCATACCTTTACTTGTTGCAAAGGTTTTCCATATTTGTAAAAAATCAAAAAATTTAAAAAATGTAAAGAGGGTATACCCTAAAAGAAAAAGCAAAGGGTGAAAAGAAGTAAAAAGAGGTCAAAAAAATGAAAGAAAATGAATCCCAACCAAAAGAAAAGACCAGGAAAGTATGAAAATCTAAATTCCACTACTTTGTTACTTTTGTATAATAAAAATTGTGTACAGCTTGTCACTTATGCCACAATTCATGAGTAGTCAAATAGTTTAAGCTTGACTAGTTCATATTTTCAATTTCATGTTTTAGAAGTAGAGAATAAAGATCTGACCAAACAGTGTAATCTTGGCAGATAAGTAGATAGGTAGAGTGAAAAAGGAGCTCAATAGTTTAATCTGAGCCCTTGGATGAAATAAGTGTAGATTTAGATAGACATCACCATGTAAAATAAAAGAAAGTTGAAAAGGGTTTGCCAGTCTAAGTGCACCCTAATAAAGAAGTGATGCTAGGTTAAAGTAGGTAGGGTAAGTAGATGATGGTTGCAGAATAATATGTGGTGAATGATAAGTATAAATGTGTAAATATTTTACTTTCATCACAAGGCAAAGGCATGTATCACATGGAAGGCACATCAAGCAAGCAAAGTCAGAAATAATTAACTTCCCTACTCATCTCCCTTAAATATTCACTAATTCCCTAAGTACTAAAGGTAATTACCAAAATTAGAGGGGCTCAAATCATTTCCTTGACTTTTGGAGGGAGCAGACCCTTGGCCCAATAATTTATAATGCCTTAGTTCTTAAACCCCTTCATAAAGTCACTCATTCCCTTTATAAAACGTTTCCTAAGTAAAATCTTATTTTACATAGGAAAAATTAAAAACATTTCCATATCTCAAAACCCTCATATTCATTTAGCCTAAGTTATAAATGTTATATGATGAAATACACTTTTGGAAATGTTTTATCTTAGCGCGCATCTCACAAAGTCATGTTAACCACTAATTCATGTTATTATATAACTCCCCTATATAACATTTACCCATTCCCCTATTATTATAAATACACGAAAACCCCAAATTTTACACACCCTATCCCTCAGTTAAATATAACCATAATAAATCAATAAATGGGATTAATTAGTAAATCCTTGACTAATTAATAAGCCCGACCCCCGCCAAGCTAAAAGAATTAATTAATCCTCACGATTAATTAATAACTTCAACTAATCACGTCACCCCCGATGTAATTAAAAGATTTTAATTACTGTTGGGCCCTCGCCATTAAACACCAGTCATCTCAATTCCCTGACAGTCATCTGATTGGATCCCCCAGATTCGACGGTCATCGCGCATATCGCACAAGATACACGGTCAAACTTTAGCGTGCGATGGTCAGCTATTTTGTAAACATTACCTGTGCTACGTGTCAAACATTGTATGGACTCGTGCGATCTCGCCAAAATACCACCTCCCCTCCACTATCAGTGCGATGAAAACTGCTTACCGCATCCTGCTACTGACAAAACATTAAATCATTCTCCCACTGATGTCATTTGTCCAAATCCCAAACCCACCAAAAGCTTTGAATTTGTATAAGAAACAAAGTTAAGCAATTTTCGTCCTTATTTCTACGAACTCATGTATACAATCTAAACGTTGAAGTCGACCAGCTCGTACACCCAACCGTCAGCGACCCTCAATCTTGCAGTTCGACGCCACTCCAAGTCCGCCATTCGCACCTAGTGAACCTGCATTCCATTGCCTGTCACCAAAAATAGGTATTTACCAGTTTTCGTCCAGAAGCCTTGAGAATTCCTGCTTTCCTCTGTAATTAATTTGAAAAACCCAAATTTCATTATAATTCAGTTGCTAAATTTGGAATTCAAGATTCCCTAGACCCTCTGTTTTTTACCAATTTCACTTAAAAACCCCAATTTCCTATCTAAATTCACAAGAACCAGAATGGAAGCCCCCGTGGCTCTCAGCATAGTACCTATCACTACCGCTCACCATGATTTGGATTATTTGCCCCTAGCAGATAAAGATTTTCAAATAAAAGACTTGGATAGCGACAAATACCACTTGAAAGTATTTTTCCAATGACGGGATAGTTACAATAATGACCATGATACCATAGGACTATGGGAATCAAATCTCCTAATGTACATGCTCCCCTCTATGCACATTGTCCCTGATATTATCCATCAATGTCAGGCCAATTATGATCCCAACCTTAGAGCAGTAATGTCCCCCAATCAAACTGTTCTCTTTACAATTACTGTAGACTCAATCAATTAGATGCTTCAGTTTCAGTCTAGTCAAGACCTCACCCCTATTTCCCTTGGAGATTTTCTAGAGAAATCATCTAAATTGTCCCAGTCTGAACTCAGTCGCCTTTGCGAGACTTTCATGGATAAGTAGCATCAACCTAAAGATCCCCCTCCCTATTTGTCAGTTTTCTTCACACAGACAGGTAAAATTATAGTTGGTATGATAGTTGCAGTCATGGGTTTCAATACTAGTGAGTATGTGGATGAATTGACCCTAGTTTTAATGTCCATTTTTACCCCTGGTCAGCCTCCTGTTGTCAAGTATAACTATGCTGCATTCATTGCTGAGAAAATCCATGACCAGTTCACAAGGCTGGAGACTGAAAAAGTATTCAAGTATTCCACCTTCAGATATCACCTTTTCATTTACTATCATTCTAACAAGTTCCCATTCTCTGTAAATAAACTTGATACAAAGGGTAATCCTAGGTCAGTCATTTTTTGGAATTCTATCTTCCACTATTCACTTTCTTGTCCCTATTCATACAATGAATTCATTGACCAACTGGTCCACCCAGTGACCACCATGCTGACAAGAAGTCCTCCTTCTAGGATTAGTGATGAAATCAAAAGAATCCTTCAGCTATACAAGCAGTACAAAATAGGTGACTGGTACTTGTACTAGAATCACACAGAGATCAGAATATATGGTTGTGAACTTTCTCCATTCAAACTACCAAAATGTGTTCCTATGAGGTTATTTGCATTGGAGTATTATAGGCAAACGTTAAAATCAGATCAGATTCACTTTCCCAAGGCCAAGAAGAAAGCATAATTGAGAATTAAAGATCATTTAGGCCCATTTGTCTGCAACAATAGAGAAGTAGGCAAAGAAGCAGAAGAAATCCTAGAAATATTCAAATTAAATAAACGTTTTGTTTAGAGGTATGACCCACAATCTTTCATTTGTGATAGAAGACTGTAAAACAAGTTGTCACCATATTTTCATAACAAAATTCCTAAAATAGAGCAATATGCAAATATGGATGAATGGAGGGAAGGGACTCTACTTGAGATGGATAGTGATCAGGTCAATGTAGAGAATGTGATGAAAGACCTAGAAAAGAGACTTGACCTAGACTATTATGAACAGGTACTAGTTGGAACTGCCCAGAAGCCAAAACCAGGAACTAGCGCCTCTACATCACAGATTTCTCGAAGGCGCTCACAGGAAACTATTACACCCCTTGCAGAACTACCAATGGGAAAAGAACAGGGAACCCGTACTCCACCATTAGGACAACCAGACATGTCAAAGTAGCCTCAAATCTCTGAAAAATAGGCTCCACCATAGTCCCATCCAGCTCAGGTTAATATGGGAGACCCTCCAGTTTTGCAGATTCCTATGAATGAGGAAAAAAGCTTAAAAGGAGATAAGGAAGTAGCTACCCCTGCCAGTGGTCCTTCAGACCAGCCTGGTGTTAAGAGGCACATGCTAAATCCACATTCAGAGGAAGAATTTTTTGAAGAAACAACAGGGAGTTTAAGGAAAGAAAGTGGAGATAGTTTACACACATCCCAAATAGGTGAGACACCTTCTAGTTCACAAATACAAGATCTTGAATGACAACAGGGTGTTGAAGTTTCATCTTTTAGGTCTTCATCTGACAAGACTTTAGACATAAAAGGAAAATTTAAGGAGATAAAGGAAAAAAATGAATAGTTGAAGGCTCAAGCCTACACACAATACTTAAAGATGACTGCTACTAATCAAACCAGGTT
Source organism: Pinus taeda (assembly GCA_000404065.3). Classification (NCBI taxonomy): domain Eukaryota; kingdom Viridiplantae; phylum Streptophyta; class Pinopsida; order Pinales; family Pinaceae; genus Pinus; species Pinus taeda. The sequence continues at coordinate 144,318 of APFE031722060.1, forward strand.
GATGTCAGCTTATGACATCAAAGAAGGCAAAATGCAGATGAGTTTTCTAAGGCCTACAGTACAACAACCCAAATCAATGGCAGACGACCTCAAAATTGATTTTGAGCTCTTAGCCAAATATATTCACCCCATAGATCAAATAGAATTGCATAAGCAAATAAGGGAAATGGTTTATTCCACATTGACAAGCAAGGCCATGATGGCACATAGGCTGGAGAATTCACTGAACAACACCACTACTCAATTATAGCTAGAAAGAGCCTCCTCACAAGCAAGGGACAACAGAATCAAATCATTAGAAGATATGATTATTGGGTTGGGCCATATCCCAAAGGATGTCAAAGCTACAAAAGGACTAATAAAGAAAAAGAATGAAGATATAGCTGCACTGAGAAAGCAGCTGAAATTGCCACCACTTATGCATCCATAGACTGCTGAAGTAATTGAAAAGAAGAATGAAGAAGAGTTTATGGACTTGGTCCTAAAGCTAAATGAGAAACTAAATGAGACAAAAAAAGAACTATAGAAGACACTACAAAGTAGGTAGAGTGAGTCGACCTCTCAGCCTCAAAATGTAGTACCAGTCATTTCTACAGTAGTCCCTTCAACATTGGAAACTGCTCTAGCACCAAATGTCCCTTTAGCAATAGTTGAAACTATTGGAGTAACAGGTACAGTTACATCAGAGGTAGGAACCTCAAGTCAGAGCTTAGAAGAATTAATCAAATCCATGGAGTAAATGAAGCTCCAGGTCACTAAACTCCAAAAGATAAAGGATAAATTCATTACCTTAGAATAGAAGTATGATATGTCAAAAATCAATTTTGCGGAAGAAATGAGGAAAACAAAGGCTTGGCTCAAAAAGTAAAAATACTAGAAAAATATCTCACATTTGAAAAGTCTTTAACTGACATTAGAAAGATATTATGGACCAACATCACTCAATCCATCAATGATGTTTGGTCATCAATTCAAATCATTTTTGAACAGATTGACTTAGTGAAAGTTGCTCTGCGAGAAATTGAAAAAAGCAGGCAAGAATTAGGAGGGGAGCCTGAAGAGGCCATCAGATTAATAAACTTTATAGACAGTAGAAACAGGGATCAATTGGAGCAGATAAATATTGAGTATAGGACTGAAACCATCTTCGAAGTAAATAAACTGTTGACTAAAAGGACTCTAATGCAAAACCTAGAATGAAAATGTCAGAATATGTAGGAAGACATAAATGAATTTATGGAAACATTTGGCATCTTGTAGAGTAGAGGACTTCCAAGTCCTTTAGTCATCAATGATAAGTTAATGAGGCAGGATGATTATGTCAACAAATTACATCATTATGCAAATAGCCAAGCCAGTTCCTCTGGTAGTTCATCTGCACACAAGGAATTACCCACAGGAAGAGTTCTCTATGATAGTTTGGAGAACCTCTTTTATGTTGAGCATGAATTGAAACACTTGTTTCCAGTACAACCAAATTTTTTAAAATACACAGAAACAGATGAAATCTATAGAAAGCTTACAAGGACTAAGATACCAAGAGATGATTATTGGACCGATATGACAGACATATTATAATTTACCATGGTAAAAAGTGAATTGACGTATTTACCATAGTCATTTTTGGTAAAAAGGGATGAATGATAGTAAAGTAGGTAAAGAGTATTAGTCACAAGTAAAAGAGTATCAGTGAAAAGATCAAAACAATCAGCCAACACAGAATTATGGGCAAGACAACAAGATGCACAATCATAGGGCCTGCCTCCAACTCCTTCAACAAAAGCAGGGACAACAACCAAGCAGTTTACATTCAATTTCTACTTTCGAGACCATCTGTCTCTACATTCATGTAAAATATATTTAGTCTTCCTAGAATATATCTCTCTTAGTTAGGAGATATTTTGTTGTAAATTTTGTATAAGTACTTCCTCATTCAAAGTACTGAGTAGATTCTGAGACATTTCTGTACACTCTTTATTTTGGAATAGAAGTGTTGTCGAACAACTATTGTATGACTGGCTAGACAAAGTAATAAAGTAAAGGAATTTTATAGGATTCCTGTGTCAAACGAGAAACAAATAAATATTCTATATCTTATGTTTTTACAGTTCTATTCTTTAAATATTTCACATGCGTTTCATATCTGAATGATAAACGAAAAAGTATATTTTAGAAAGTTATTTACTACATTCTGTCTTTAAAATCGTTTATATTCTTAATGTTTTCTTCTAAGATATCATAGGTAGGGAATTCTTAATTGCTCCTTGCTTCTTAGTTTATCATTGTGGCCATTTAACAAAGAATTTTTAATTGCTTTTTGTTAATGATCACCCACCTTCCCTCCTCTTGAACTTTGTTGAAGGATTCTTAATTTCCCTTCCTCCGTTTCAAGACCATTTCAACCTTTCAAGTTATCATTTGTATCTTGTTTAGCTATCTTGCCTTGTGAAGCCCTCCTTTGTTGAATCAACCTAATCTAGTTAAGCCATATTCAATTGACCCCATAGCCCAATGGCTTGAAATACCTTGTTCTATCCATCTGCTCTTGAATTCCACCACAAAACAAAATCAAAACCCCCCAAGCTTTCACAACTAGCCTAATATCCCATAAACAAAGCTAAATATTAAAGAGAGAGCCTTCTATGAGTACAGATTGGCTAGATTCTGTACTTAAAAGTTGGTTTCTGGTTACCTCTGACCCCTTTCCTTCTTCTAAACAACTTCAAGGAAAGTCTAAGTGATAACAGGTCCTACATTTGATATCAATCCACAAGGTCCAAACCCACATTATCACCCTAGAGATTTAGATTTGCAAAAAAATCAAGAAAACATAGAGTAGAACAACAAAATCCAATGTATAGAAGTATATATAATATGTTAGTTCGTAAAAAATTCCATTATATATTCATAATCATGAAACATAAAAAATATAATTGGGACAAAATATGATTTTCTTTTATTAGTAAAAGCAACAAATAGGTAGTTGGCATATGATCATCTGATCCTTGTTGCTATCACCAAGTGGAAACTTCTTCTAGATCTTACCTTCCTAAGCCACCGAGGGTCTCTTCCTTTAATAGAACATAAATATATGCCAGATAGAAGGGATTCAACATCACAATGTGGAAACAAGGGATTCCTAGAGATAGGAGAGTGCTTAAATCACAAGAATAATAGTCCTAATATGGGGAAACCTTTTGATAGTATTGATATGAAGGCTAATGATGCCTATGAGGGCCACCTAAGGTGTTTATTTATACTAACATAAATTGGTTTGGTTGGTTATGCCATGGGATCTTGTAGGTTATTTTCTAGTGTAACTCATAAACCAAACCTGAAAAGTCACCCTTTATATATTTTTCAATATATTTCAATCGATGAGTGGGTTCCTTTAGGAGTACTTGAATATATATGTGAATTTCATTTGGGCATATTGCGTATAGAATTTGGGAAAAAAAAATTGAAGATAAAATTAGGTTTGCATAGGGGAAAGAGATGTTTCCCTTGACAATAAATGCATCTTATGATAATTGAGGAAAAATATGATATCACACATCCAAATCATTAGAGAGGAGGATGGAATGGCTAGTCACTTTCATGAAGTCACACACACTAATGTTTAATGATAATGAAGTTCCTTAATATGGAAACCTTTGAGACCTCCTTGAATTCTTTCAATTTCTAGGGTGAATTGCTAATTTCTAGTGTCATTGTTGTGTTGTTAGGATTACTATGCGATTTTTCCTTCTCGACACCTATACTAGTTCCTCAATTGACATTGAATGTCGAAGCACTCCTAGTCTAGTCTTCCATTCTTCACTCCACTTCACTGGCTAGACTCTTTTCATTTTCAAAGTATTGGTGAAGCATGCAACTCACGTGCCCACTAGTGGGAGAACCTATACCTAAATTATTTTGGAGTTTATGAGAGCTTGCCATCAACAAGTCCATTAGTATTTCCTCTAATATTAATTTTTTCGAGTTGGTCTTTTAGATATAATCTTACTTCTCTGGCTTGCATTGTTCATGATTCTTTGGGGAAGGCTCAATGTTTTATTAGAGGGAAAGATAGCCTTGTCCTCCTCTTACCCAAGATGGTCTTCCTAGCACCATGTATTTGTTTTACCAATACCTTAAAACTCCTCTAGCCTTTGGTTTACCTTCCACATTTGTCCCTAAAATATTTCATTATGTACATTATGCATCAACATCACTTTCATTTTAAATCGCCTAAAATCCTTTTTTCTCTTAGGACTTTACTAGTTGGGTTCACTCACCTGATTATCGGCATGCCTCAGTAATGGATGTTATTGAGACATGGCTCTAGTATTTGAAACCCATTTGGAAGACCCCATGCTCAAGTATAAGCCCAAGCCACTACTTAACTCTTCGATACGGCTACTCCTTGGAAGCCCAGGATGAAATCTAGTTCCTTAAAACCCAGGTTGTTTGTGATAGGGATTCTCATTCTAATTCTAATATTCAAGTAGACATTGTTGGTTGGGTTCTAGATCCAGGACACACTAGAATCTATGGGAATCAATATTTCCATTCCATCACTCTCTAATAGTGAATGGAAATGAGACAAGGAGGAGTCATCCATAAGAAGTAGGAGGACCGAAATGAGATAATTTTCCACCTCAATAATATTCATAAGGTTTAGAAGCATTTGTGATCATGTCTAGTTAGTCTATATGTAGGGCTAAAACATACATAAACACATATTTGATGCGAGATGAAAACATCATAAGGACCGAGCACTTAGGATACTACTCTTGCAACCTCTTCGGATGAAGGATGATGCTATAGGTCTACCACATTTTAATGTTTACATTTCTTCATTTCCAATTTAATATTTTTAATGTTACATAGCATTGGACAATATTCTATACCTAACTATTTTTTAGTAATCTATATGCTGACATGGACATCCAAGCGTTACATCCTAGAGTTAGTTATGTGGAAGTAGTATATTGGATCATTTTGCTACAAAGACTGTCCTTACAACATCTATATACTCACTAGTCTAGTTTCCTTTATGGAAGGCCATGATAGTAAGGTTTATATTTTTTGTGTTTTAATTATGAAGTAATTGATGTTGATAAATTAACAAGAAAAATTAAAAAAAAAACCTAATTGGGGAACTCAAAAATACAAGAAATCCACCTCATATTTCGTTTTCCACTTTACTTGACACCATAGTTGCTTCCATTATCAATTCTCATGACCTATTATTTGATCTATATTAATATAGGGTTAGGATGAGAGAGTAAAATTCACTTTTAATTAGTAAGGAAGAGATTAAAAAGTTGAATATAAGAAAAGAAAGTATTGTTTGGTTGTTCATTGAGAAAAACCAACCAACATCCCAATACAAGAAAGAGGCGTATTTGCATGAATTAATGTAAATTCCTTACATGGAGAGACAATTAGGTGAATCACTGGTTTATCATTTTTAATAAATCTCTCTAAAATAATAAGGATTCTCCCTTATTCTTCAAAAATCATGGGTCAATTTCATCCAAGGTCTCCATGTTAGTTATTTTGACATTACAGAATTCTGAGAGGTTCATATTAGCTCTATTCAAGATCAATCAACCATCAAGAATAACTCATTAAGAGGATTGTCCAGTATTAAGTGATTTCCTAATTTCCCACAAGCCACCTTAGGTCAAAGAGAGGACTTGAGCCATTAGTATTGTGTTATCATGCATGATAAGTAGCCTAGTTCAATAAAGCATGTATGTGGCATCTTCTCATCAAGATCCAACATTGGATTTTGTTAGAGAACTAGGTCAATATCTCTTGTAGCTATGAAAATAGTGACCATGCTAAAAAACAAAGCTTTGGTTAGAAAAACATGTTATTTAAACAAATATGACATCAGTATGTCCCCTATGATGCTTATGGTAACAAATAAAGCTATAAAATCTAGCTAAATCTTTTAATTTGTTTTAATCATAATCAATCCTAATTCACTTGACTTTTCTATGTCTTATGGCTATGAAAAGAGTAACCATGCTAAACAAACATGAATTTTGATTGCACAAACTTGTAATTTCATAAAGACAACATCAGTAGGTTGTGTATGATGTTGTTGATGGTTTTGGACATTCCATTAATAGTAGAGTCCTCCCTAGTATGATGTACCAATCATACCTCACACCATTTCAGATAGGAGCCTCATCAATGATTTCAACTCGACTTCCATTATGAGTGTGTGTTACTCCAGGCTGTCAAAATGCAGAGATGTTAGAGTGGAATAAAGATTGAAATATTGGAAAGTGCGGATGAAACAAACCATGATTTATAACTTGCAGAACATGGTACAAGAATCTAAAAATAAAATAACAAAGAAGGAGTATATCTCAAAAAGGAGTCATTTAGCTAAAACCATCCAAGATATACAAATGAGAATGCATTAGAAGTTTACTATGAATTAGTTCACAATAAGTTACTAGTATTGCATGGAATGAGAAAGAAAAGATTCAAATAAAATTATTGGTTTCAGGGGGCTTGACCCAGGTTCAGAATGTACTACACGCCAACAAAACCCTCAACCACTGGCCCTTTCACCAACGATCTGCAAGCAAATCGCAGTCTCATCCGAAGCAGTTATGGGAGGTTGTAGAACTAGGTTTCTGCAACCAAAGGGATATCTGCGCCATGGCACCTATGTATTCAATTATATTATACCTATCTACAACCTTGCATACATAAATAACTTCACGCTAATGATTAACTTCACATATTTTCACTTATCGCCTAAACATATCAGAAAACAACATAAACTGTATTCTTTCGCAGAATGCAGTAAAATGCATGCATGACAATATATATAACAACAGATAATGAACACAAAAATATACTCAATACTTTGCCAAAAGTTCTTCTTTATTAATAAATATATTCAATACATACACTTCTTTGACCTGTGCACCCAGCTATAGGTTGTATGTGTACTCAACTGTAGACTCTTCAAGGCCTCCACACACTCAACTGCGGAGCCTTCCCCAAAACACAGACTCGAGACAAAAATTATGATCAATCTATGAATTCTATCTATTCTTAGCTATCGATAATGTATTACATTTCCTTATATATGTTTCCTTACTACAATACCATGGATCCGACAAAACAATGGACTATTACCTAACACTCTGTATAAAATCTTGTAGATTCACAAGCTAATGCAATTTTCTAAAGCAAGAGACACGAATCTACTTCTACTCTTTATAGTGGAAGCCCATAAACATCAAGAAAACAATAATCAATAGAGGAAGAGAATCAAAGGCACATAACACAATAAATATACAGGGAAAGCCACGACTCAAAACCCCACTATTTGTTTTGTATTAATTCGGAAAATCAAGATGAAATTACAATGGTTGTTCTCTCTAGAACAATCCCAACACTCAACAAATTCAATCTCCAACTCATAAGAAAGCTCAAGGCCAGATCCTAGCCTCTTCACAAGTTCTCCAAGTCTCTCTTCCAATGTGTAATTCCTATGAATGATAGTTTGTATTTAAAGGGAAATAAAGCCTCTAAAAATAGAGAAATGTCTCAAGGATCAACTCTTGAATGCATGCACTATTAGTGCAACTTAGAAAAATCTAAAACAAATAGTACATTGTTCCTGCACTCTATTCTCAACTGGGTATTTCTCATAATGGACATGCATGAGTATCTGAGGAGTAAATATTTAGTTAACTAGACTAGAACTAGTGGAGTTCATGTTGGGTGTGCAGCGTGATTATCTTCTTTATTTAGAGATATTGCCACATTGGACCCAAGTCCGTATTGTGGCGGCAATGTCACCTGTAAAATGCACGTTGCAATGGGGATCTAGCGGTGGCGGCTGTGATCCTTGGGATCCCCCCCCCCAGTGGGGGATTGAGGGAAACACCCCCAAAGCAAAAAATAGATGTAAAATTGCCTTGTAAAATATTGTAATTTTGTAGTCAATCTGGGCCATTCATTAGGGAGAGATATGACGAGAGAAGTTATGTTTAATTTAGGTTTTTTTGCCCTAGAAGGCAACCCCTTGCAATATATGACAGAATTGGATTGTGTTTATGTAGATTTGTATTCTAAGCGAGAAAGAGAGAGAAGATTATGTGAGAGCGAAGAGGGAATTACAACGGATCTGCTATAGGTTGTATCTATTCATTTTGCTGGATAATATAAAAGGAAGGACTAACTGTTTCTCCATGGATGTGGCCCAAATTAGGTGAACCACATATATATGTGTCTCTCTTGCTTTATGCATTTTCTATGTTTATATTTATGTAATATATTTTATGTGTTCCATTTCCCTGTAATATATAAGTTTTTAACAACTGGTATCAGAGTCGAAGGTCTATTTGGAAGATAAACTCATAGGAGAGAAGGGTTCCTGGTTTGAGAGGGAGAAGTGGCAGAATATGGTAGGTTTAGGGTCAAAAAATTTAATGGCCAAAACTACCAGCTATGGAAGATGCAGACGGAAGATTATTTGTATTAGAAAGATATGTATCTACCATTGAGTGAAAAGACAAAGAATTTGACTAGTATAACAGACACAAAATGGGATATTCTCGATAGAAAGGCACTTAGAACAATACGGAAATGCCTAGTGGCATTGGTATCCTTTAATATTTGAAAGGAAACGATAATAGAGGGTTTAATGTTGGCATTGGCAAAACTATATGAAAAACCCTCAACCTCAAATAAGGTATTTCTTATGAAGCGTTTGTTTAACATGAATATGTCAGAAGGTGGATCTGTTGCTGATCATTTAAATGAATTTAATACAGTTATCAGTCAATTAGGTTCTGTAGGGGTAACTTTTGATGATGAATTTAGGGCTATGTTGTTTCTACGTTCATTGCCAGAAAGTTGGAATGGTTTAGTTATGGCCATTAGTAACTCTTTCTCTGGATCTAGTACTTTAAAGTTTGATGATGTTGTCAATGCAATCCTTAGTGAGGAAATGTGACGGAAAAGCTCTGTGAGACATCAGGTAATTCTTTGACTGCAGAGATTAGGGGAAGAAAAATGGAAAGAGGAAAGAGCCCAGGATATCACAGTAAGTCAAGGAAAGGCAGATCCATGTCTAGATTGAGTATATTTTGCTGGAAATGCAGGAAGAAAGGACACATGAAGAAAGACTGCAAGTCTTGGAAGGGAAAAGAAGGAGATGCAACAAGAAAACAATCATGGAGCAAATGTGATAGATGATGTGTTGCAAGATGCTTTGATGCTTTCATTAGAAAATATTATTGATGCCTCGGTGGTATATTTATGGGCCTCATTCCATGCCATAACTGATAGGAAACATTTTCATGATTATGTTCAAGGATATTTTGGACAAGTTCAATTAGGTGACGATAAACCCTACAAAATCATTGGAATGGGTACAATTTTCATAACGAAACAGAACGGAAATTAATGGCTATTGAAAGAGGTAAGGAATGTTCTAGATCTGAAGAAAAATATTATTTCAACAAGGCAGTTGGGAGGTGAAGGTTGTGTGACTACTTTACAGATAAAACCTAGAAGGTCACTAAAGGAGCCCTGGTAATTGCAAAAGGAGAAAAGGTTGGTACATTGTATTTATGCAATGCTATTTCTAATTATATTAATGCTCTAACCTCTACAGGAGAAGACACAGCATTGTGGCATCATAGGCTTAGGCACATGAGTGTGAAGGGGATGCAGAATCTTCACTCAAGAAATTTATTGCTAGGTTTGAAGCATGTTGATTTACAATTCTATGATAATTTTGTTTATGGAAAATAGAAGAGAGTTAGATTCCTCGGATTTGGGAAATAAAAGAAGAGTGGAAAATTAAAGCTTGTACATACAGATGTATGGGAACCTGCTCAGGTATCATCTATCGGTGGCTTTCGTTATTATGTTACTTTTATTGATGATGCAACCAGAAAAACTTGGATTTATTGTATTCAAAATAAATCTGATGTATTTGATACTTTCAAGAAATGGAAAGCTTTGGTTGAAAATGAGACAGGAAAAAGGTTGAAGTGTCTTAGATCAAACAATGGAGGTTAATATTGCAGCAAAGAGTTTGATAGGTACTGTTTAGAGAATGGAATTCACAAAGAGAAGACATTTCGAGGAACACCACAAGAAAATGTTGTGTCAGAAAGGATGAACAAGACAATCATGGAGCGTGCAAGGTGCATGAGATTGCATGCATGATTGCCTTTACAATTTTGTGCAGATGTTGTAGATATTGTTGTTTATCTAATAAACAGAGGGCCTTCAAGTTCCTTGGATGGTGGTATTCCAGATGAGGCATGGATAGATAAAAAGGTAAACTACTCATTTTTAAAGACTTTTGGTTGTGAAGCCTTTGTCCACTTTAATAAAGAAAATAGAACAGAGCTTGGGGAAAAATCAAAGAAATGTACCTTTATTGGATATGGTGTTAATGATTTTGGTTATCACTTTTATGACTATGAAAAACACAAAATCATGAGAAGCAGAGATGTCATATTCAATGAAAAGGTTATGTATAAGGATTAGTTGCATGAAAAGAAATAGTAAGAAGAAAACATAGAATACACAATGCTTCATGACATCACAAAAAAAGTGATGGTGCCTAAAAATCATAATGATCAACAACCAGAACAACAACAACAACCACAATAACAACAAGCACCTCAAACACATGAAAGTGGTGTTAGAAGATCTACTAGGATAAGTAGACCCCCTGAACGATACTCTCTTTCATTATATTATGTATTGTTGGCTAGTTCTGGTGAACCAGAATGTTATGAAGAAGTAGTGCAGGTAGAAACTAGGAAGAGGTGGGAGCAAGCCAAGAAAAAGAGATGGACTCCTTAGCACATAACTAGACTTGGGACTTAGTTAGGTTGCCTATAGGTAAAAAATCTAAATACAACTTGTAAAGAATCACACTTGGTAGTTTTAACTAAAATTGAAGCTAACTTGCTCACTCATAAAAGAGAACTGTAATAATTAAGAGTAATGGTATTTGAACAACAAATCCTAAATAAACAACAAATCCTAATTAAGAAGCAATTCTGAATTGAACAACAATTCTGAATTAAACAACAATTCCAAATTGAAAAACAATTCTGAATTAAACAACAATTTTGAATTGAACAACAATCTTGGATTGAACATCAAATCTGAATTGAACAACAATTCCGGATTGAACAACAAATATGAATTGAATAGTAATTTAGAATCGAACAACAAATCTAAATTGAACAAAAAACGATACAAGAATATCAAACGTTATCTAATAGAAAATGGCTGTAGAAGCATAAAGTGATTAATTCTATCTCTAAAATAACATTATTCGAAAGGAACAACAATCTGAGTTAGAATTATCATAACTGATTCAATCGAAAGTGTTACTCTCATATAGCACACAGATCAATATAAATCTTGAATGAACAACAAATGCAAACCAAATCATTAATCTTTACAATAATCAGAAGTAATATTAACTTACCATTAACAAGCAATCAAGAATGAAATAGAAAATATAATGACATAGGTAAAGTAGTAGATCTTCTCTTGACCAGGCCCAAAGTCACCAGAAGTCTCTACTAAGAGGTACTCAGAATATAAAGATGAATTAAACACAACCTTTCTTCATTAATGTAAGTCACCAAGTTACAACATTCAAAATAATAGTATTATATGTCAAAAGGAATAGTTACAAACGGTGTAATTCTAAACTTTGTGAAGTTTTACCTTTCGACCTTATATATTACATTTAGAAAATAAATAAATAAAAGTGAATCCTTGGGATCAGGGGATCCTGAGGATTTCACTGTACTTGATCTGATTCTGTCATAAAATAGCCATTGGTTTGCTCAGTCTTCCACTCTCCTACCTTGCCTCCGACATTGTCTCTTTCCATTGTGAGATGTTGTCATTCTATTGATTGGGCAACCATTGCTTAGTTCGTGACTTCTGCACATAAATATAGTAAAAATTAGTTTTTCATGCTTAAATTGGTCTAATTTTCTACTGATTACTTTTACTCGACTTTAGCTATTATTTCCTCTACTTTTATTCATAAATAGAGATAATCATGTGAGGATGAGTGTGAAATAAAGTGATTATGAAGGATAAAACATACCTTTTTATTTACCCAACATACTCCTTGGCTTACCTTATTGCATGTCATGAAATTAAATAGTTGAGGTGTAGCTGAGTTAGGGAATAGGCAGGATATACCTTCTCTTTATAATTTATGAAGCCATTTTTCTTCTTTAGTATAGCAAAAGCCTGGGTAACATCTTGATCCTTCAAGATGCATTCACAGTGATACTTCTCTGGAGGATACCATATGATTGGAGTCATATATCGACATCCTATCCATTCAGGCCCCATGGTTAAGACCATGTTACTGTACTTGTGGAAATGAGAGGAGGCAACTTTAAAGTTCTAGTATCTAAATGGTTCTAGATTTCTAACAGTGATGCTAGAGACTTCCCACCTTTGTCTAGATGCAGAAAAGGCTTACTCAATCTCTTGGAAGTACTCCTTTCCATCTTGCATAATATCTACATGAAATTTCCCTAGTTGGCCCACAACACCATCTCGCTTCATGAATTTCTTGTCTCTGACTAAGAGATGCAGGGGTTTGGCTGGTTCCCCTCTCACCCATAGATTGATTCCTTCTTCATGCTTCCTAAAAGTATTATGAGCCTTGGCCCACTTGAGTTGATTAGTAGCGAAAGAGAGAAATACTTGGAGTTGTACATCCCCTATAAAGGGGTGTTACACAACATTTTGTTAGTGTCCCTGTACTCCCCGTTCCTTAATCCTGGAGGACATCTACAGTGAACCCCACATGCTTTGTCTTCATGGAGAAAATTCCATTATGTCCATCCTCATGAGCATATCATTTCCCTTTTACACCATTTGCCCTAAAACTTCTGTTTTTCCCAATTTACAAGACCGACGCTAATGGCCTTTGTCTCCCCCGCGCTGATGTGCAGATATTAGCACTATTCCCCACGTTGATTGGTGTGACTGAGCTGTCTTCTAGTTGCATAGGTCTTGTTATGGAAAGCTTTTCAAATTAGAGTTGAAGCTTCCATCTCTAGAAGGTCCGTAATAGAAGTCTGGTAAATGGTTTGGCCGGATGGGGTCGAGGATGACAGTTTGGGCTCCTTTCCCCTATAATGATGGAACTACCTCAAGGGATAAGTCCTTCTCCCATGAGAAGATGATCCATCTCCCATCCATTTTTCCTATATAAACCTCCCTTCTTCCTAAGCACAAGCTAGTTAGAGTGATTAGTGTGAAAATCAGAATTAGACAAGCAAGCTATTACTAGTTGTAGCCATCTAGGTGTGTGAGGGAGAAGTTTGTTTGGTTTGGAGTGAAGCCTAAAGGGAAGAGTCTTTAAATTATTGTTGTTTAAAGCCATAATGAAGTGCTAGTAGAAGTGTGTGGGAACCTGGTCTTGTCAAAGGAATACTGCGACGTCAAGATGAATGGTTGTAATCTCTCTTTGATATTAATATATGCAACCATCAATTGATTTCCTACATGTTTTGTAATATTACATATTCATATCTTGATGCTTCTTGACTCATTAAGTAGGTTGAATTTCAACTTGTCTATTATTATGTTTGTGTGTTGTTGTTGTTTACTTGTTTCAAAAGCTTGAAGAAGTGAGAGATTGCTGGAGTGAGCAAGCAAGGACATCATCAAACAGGATAAGCGACCAAGAGGTAGGCTCTCTTGATTGATTCTAACCTAAGGAAATCTTCTATAGAATGTATCTATTCTGGCTAGACCCATTATCTGTCTAGATGAATTCATTCGTCTCTGCACTTATAATTTTACTTCACCACAAATTGGCAACTCCGCTGGGGAGATCCCATCTTTCTGTTTGTTTTGGATTTCATGATTTCGTGAAAACTTTGATAGTTTCACGTTTTCCCTTTTGTTATGTTTCTTTTCTCCTGCTTACTGCTTAAGTCTAAAATCCATAGTAGCAGATCTGGTCCCTGTTTTGAAGTTTTTAATTTTTTCTTAGCTTCCTTGTGATGCAGGAAAGTGTTCCCTCTGCGGACAGAGTAGAGTGGGTCTAGTCGCAAAAAAAGGACAGATCAACAATAAATTCCTTAAACAGTTAAAGTTGGAGGCGTACCTCAATTGGTGGTTTATGGAGTTTCGTTGCACTGCTCCAACTTCTACTTCCTTCTCCTCAATAAGTGATGAACCTGAAAAAAAGCAAAGGAAATACAACAAAGCACGTAACCGGATACAACAATGGACTATTTACTCACAAAGTCAAGAAGTCATGAGCTATCAAGTACATCACATACAAGACATAGGAAAACATCATTGATTGCATTAATAATGAAATAAGAGTCAACTTACAACCAAATGCTTGACGTCACAAGCCTTCTCAGAAAGAGTCCATCCATCATGTTCTTCAAGCATTCACTCTTTGAAGATGGATCTCCCAACATACAAGAGCTCTCTCACTCATAAGTTTTACACAAGGTCAAGGGAACTTCACAACCTTCCACAAGCTATCAACAATCCGAAAATTATCACTCTCACACCAACTATCTAGCAAAACTCACAAACACTAACAACACTACTCAACTAGCCAACTATCAAAAACTCTGGAACTAGCAATGAATAAGAATGGTGGGAGTTTAAATAGGAGAAGGAGTCTCCATGAATGGGGGAAAGGATAGCTTATCACCAAGGAAGGTAGCAAAATTGGCGAAACTTCCACACTAGGGAAGGAAGGGCGACATAAACAAGGCCAAAAACCAGATCTGGAGTCATCTGGAATGCCGACTGTTGGAACAATTTGCCCAATCTGGATCATCGTGGGCACAGAACTGAGCTTCAGTGCTGACATCACAAGTGATCAATGAAGATAGTCAGATCATCGCTGAAGAGACCACATAGCCCCACGGTGGTGACTAAAATTGAGCCATCGTGGGAATCAGGTGTACTTCCACACTGGCAGCGCAGTTGGTTTGTTCATGAGTGCCTTTCAGCGCATTTATTTAAACCAATAGCCATGATGCCAGGAGAGAATTTGTCTGTGATAGGCATGTTTGACTTGGTCACATGACATAGGGGAAAGAACCAGGAGTGAAGGCAGTGATAAATTACTATGTAACAGATGTCCCCTAAAGTATGAAGCCCGAGAGAGTGGGAGGGGTGAAATGATTTACAAAACAACTGAGTTGGAACACCATTTGGAAGAACTTGCATGCAAGTATAATATTTATGATAGTAAAGTACATGTCACCTAGGCATGGACGCAGCCATCCAAAAGACGTATAACTTAGGTCTGTGGTATGGACACAACCATCCAGCTAATGAGACCATGATAATGATAAAGGTATGGCCGTAGTGTTACCAGGAATAGTGTCCACTCAGATGCTACTATTCCCACTAAGATTGGTGGCTATATTAGAAACAAACAAGTCTACTTTCGCTTTCCTTTATGAAAATAGATAGGAGTGGAACAAAGGAGACCAACCTTAGTCTTGCGCTTAATTTCCTCTCCTTCCTGATAGAGCTTTGTCGCTTCTACTTTGTCTGCCCAGCTTCAAAGAGCACCTGTGGAATCACAGAAACATACTACTATCGAAGAACAAAGATCTATATTCATAAATAACACAGGACCAGATATGTGTTAACCATACAAATGCATATATAATGAAACATACAAGAATATGGAGAAAAACTTGAATAGCTTTATTAAGATCAAAAGTAGCAAGAGGATTACAACCATATATTCTAACCTAGAATCATCCTCTAGCAGGAAAGCCCTTCTTCACCTCAAGTAAAGCTTAGATCACCCAACACTATGAATATACACCAGAAAACCAACAACACTTCTCTACAAGATACAAGATTCCAACCTCTAGATCTCTGTGATGAAGGATCCATATATAGATGATTGTAGGGAGGCGAGTCATCTTCTGGGGTCTTGATTAGTGTCCTCTCTCTGATAGTTCTTGATTCCACTTGGAGAATGATGATCTCTTACTCATCCCTGGTCGAAAACAGAGAGTCAAGCATTAGAGGGGAAGCTTCTGGAAGATTCCATGATCTTCCACCTTGCAATTTGTCCCTGCCATTTGTCCATTCCCGACCATCACACCCTATAGAGGATCCATTCAGTATGCATCACACCCTGTACACTGGGAAGGTGATATGCATCGCACCCTCTACATTAGGTTTTCAGTATGGTCCAGTTTTGACCATTTATGAGCAGTTTTTAGTGGAGAACTTCTAGGAGATAATGTAATCATCTGACCTTGTTCCTTTAGGCAGTGAAGCAAAATTTTGAGGTACTTAGGAGCCCTTAGTTTATGGACATTTATGATTGGGGTTCAAGTGCCCAAAAATGTCTATAACAGTTGCCCCCTAAAGCATGAGGTCGTTAATCTTTTTGATGTTGGGTGAAATGGTTTACCATGAGGATCCAAAGTTTTTTCGAGCTGGGAGATGACCTGTAATAAGATACAATACAATACATTATCTTGAAATTTTTTTTTCATGATCTAGCTGAGGCGGGCATTCCAATGCTCAGCTTCATAAATTCATTTTCATGTACATAGGACAGACAATCGTCTGTGTGGCAGACTGATGATTTTAACTCATCATCCTTTGATTTGGATGATCATCTGTTCGACAATGATGTACATTTGATGTCTTTATATTCCTGAATATATCGGAGCCCGAATGGATGAAACTAGATCTGGGGTCTTCAAAACTCGTTCAATCTTCACTCGGAGTACAAGTCGATCCATGTGAAAAATGTTCTAGAGTCGAACATGGAAAGACATTGTCTGATTACCAGCCAATGATGTAAGCTGTTAACAGGCACGAGAGGAATCACCAATAATGACAATGACCCTAAAGGTACTACAGTACAATTCATGTGGTGTGAAAAATTATTTGGCGCCGAACACCACGCAAAATCTCTCGGTCGAAGGCCATTAATGTAACCTATCACCGAAAGTGAGAAACTTGCCATTGAGGCATGCAAGCTTCAAAGTACTAAAAGGGTTGTTCCTAAGTCAACTTCTTGGATAATGAGCTGATGCTGACAAGAAGTGATCCATTGTAGGAGGGCCTTAATGAATCCCACATCAATGACACGGAACGAAGCAAATGATCTTGGAGGTGAAAACAATCTGACGATACAGGGTTTAGGGCGGCGGTCATGAAAGAATGGAGCATGAATGTATTGCAGTGGGTGAGACACAGGCGAATTGTCTGAATGACTTCTCTTGAACATATTGGCGACATTGACGATGGATTGGTAGCTTTAACCCAAAATATGGATGGTGTGATGGACCAATGGTGATGACCAGTGAATGGAACAACCCAACCCGGCTTGGATGCGGAAGGAAAGTGTCATGTTCAAGATGCGACTGCTTACCCAATAAGATTTTTCCAAGTTTTCTCCCAATTTTTTCCCCAGTATTGCTGAAATACCCCTCTTTATTTTTTTCAAGCTGGGAGGATAACATATGCTTGTTCTATAATCTGCCCTTCGGGCGAACCTATCGCTATATTTTAGCGAGCCTAGCGACAATGAAACTCATTCTTGTCCATTTGGATGAGTTTGTCGCTATTCGGTTTTAACGAGTTTAACGACAAAGATAACTTCGTCCTTTTCAAGTTTAGAGAGTCTGAAAGGGAAAGAAAGGAGACTCCAAAGATTCTTTTTCGTAATGTAATCCCTTAAGTCCAAAAAGGAGTAAAATAATACGAAAGGGATGAATTTTGAATAGTTTTAATGAGCTGAACAAGACAAGCGCTCGATCTTTTTGTGTAATAATCCCTCGGGTCCAAAAAGATTAAAATCTAGAGGAGGGATAGCACTTCTGATGAATTAACAAGCCGGAGAGGCTAATTGCTCGGCAATATTTTCATATTTTACGAGTCAGTTGAAAAGAGCTTAAAGGAGACACATTTTTGAGGAACGAGTGATGATTTTGGGTAGTAGTTGATTCCAGGTAAGGTTTGGAATTTTCCAATCACAGTAGTGTCACAAGGATGGCTAATAGAATCACTCTTCGCAGATGTTCCTCGAAGGGGTAAACAATCATATGGCGGTGAATGATCGACTAAAAATAGAGTGGAGGTGATGATGAGAACACGACCAAAGCTCAAAACCTGGCGATAAGACATTCACAATGGTTATTCACCAGTTCATTTTTTAATGAGCTTAAACTCTGGGGGAAACATTTTCTCATGACTTATGTTTATTTTTTAACGAGCTTGAACTATGTGCTAAAACTACTCGTGATAATGGTCATTGATTCTTTGATTCACCATTAACATTTTGTTCTTTCAAAGATTGTACTGCCTGTTCATTTGCTTCATCAAACTAATTAGAAATGAAAACATATGCTTGATAAACGAGTTAAGAACACTAATATTTTACTCGAATTACGTGAATGGTAAATTAAAAGTGACTTTTACCTCTCATTTTACCATTTCATTTGAACTTGGTTTGTTGGAGCTCTAGAGGTGCTTTCCCCCCCCCGATTTTCACCAGCTGATTTTGGGAGATTCTGTGGACGATTCCTGACGCTGTTTGGACTAGGTAGGAGCTAAACTTGTACTCTTCAATTGCATTCTTTTCTTTTTGAATTTTGAGCCTGTTTCCTTGCTCTGCTGAGTCTCTGGGGTTTGAAAAACTCACCTTGGCACCATCACACCCTTCCTTAATCGAAAGGTGCGATGCATACTGGTCTTCTCACTGACTAGTCAGTATGCATTGCTCCCAGTACACTTACTAGGGTGCGATGGGTGTAGGGAGGAAATTTTTTGCACAGTTTTCTCATAGATTTTTGCCTATTTTTTTACCAAATGAAGATCCTGACTCTTCTCTTGTTTGTATTTTAGAGATTCATCGGAGAAAAATGGTTGTTACATGGCGAGAACATGAGCATGAAGAAGAGGACGTTGTTGCTTTACATGATCCGGGCACAATAGCTGCATTGCGGAACTGTGGCTTGTTGAAGTTTTTCCATATCTCTAGCATGAGGTAACAAATCAGCTTGTTGCAATACTTCCTCAATGGCTGGGATCCTATCAACTAGGTGTTCCAGATTAGGAGAAATCGATCCCCTTGACTGTCATGGACATCTATTTTTTGACCGGTTTATTGAGGCATGGTGCCCCTCTCTCATTATCGGGCTCTGCCCGTGGGGGTGAGTCCATGAGGGAGTATATTTGTCGGCACTGGAGAGAGGGATCTCAGCCAAGTACGAATGAAAATATCAATATCCGAGATGTCACTGACGGGCCCTTGCGGACCATTCTGTTCACTTTTGCTAGACTGGCTGGTAGTTCTGCTCTTCACATAGCTAACAGGTCTTACATGCAATATGCTTTGGAATGCCTTAACCGAAGGTGTTCAACTAGTGTGATGCAGTACTCTCTGTGATGAAAGAACAACTGACCAAGGTGAAAAGCGGAAGATCCAAGAACTTCGGCGATGGTACTATTTTGACCGCTTTCACTTTGGAGAGGATCCCACTGATGCAACCGCAGTACATCTCACTTGGCCTACCTCCATCGACTGAACCACAGATGCAGAGATGGGTTGACCTCATGTCTCGGCATGATGGCCAGCCTCAGATTTCTTTTTCTGATACTTTCTTTGAGTGGTTTGATTATCAGGAGATGGTTTATGCCAAGTTTCCATATGCTGGCATGGATTTTCGGGGTGACCCGGATGTGGTGCTACCAGCTGGCGAGCAGTGGGGTGCTATGGGTAAATCTTCTGACCATATCTCTGTTCATTGTTTTTTATAATTTTCTTATGTTTTTTTGACCAAGACTAATCAAAACCCATGTGCTCATGCAGATATTGGACCAGTTGGACCGACAATACGCTGCAGAGACCTAGCGGCCACTCCAGCAGGAGAGACTGTTGGGAGGGCCATCCTTCACGACTTTGACGTGGTCGAGACTCTTTCAACACTACAGGACCAGATCGAGGGTCTTACCCTTGGTATCCCAGATGTGAGGACTGATGAGCTGCCTCTGTAGTTGCAACGACATACTACTGGAGTGTCGAGTTGATGGACTAGGCTTTTACACATGATTGCATAGGCGGTGACTTGTTTTCACCAGCATCATTAGACTAGGGTGCCCCCTAGCATTTTGCGTTTTGGGTCATTTGACCAATTTTGTCTTGGTTACTGAACATTATGTATAAACTATAAACATTTATGTATATATTTTTTATTTTCGGAGCTTTATTTTGGTTAAGTTACATGATCCTGCTTCATATATTGATGTGATGCTTCTTTTTATAAATGTCGCAAATGTCTATCTAACACATAATTTGCCAATGAGTCTGTCAATGTGTTTAAACTTCTGGAAATACGTTGATATTGAATAAAATTGAACTGTCTTTCCAAAATTCTGACTCTTAGGAACATGCGATAGATAGTTGGATTCCGCACGGAATAGATGCCAGTGAGTTGTAGAATGATGAGCTATGATTCTAGCCTGACGACAAGTCAGCATATGCCATGTGTGATGGCATCAGAGAGGAGTTCTATCAATGCGTTTTATTTAGCGATATTGTTCATCGACTGACCAATACATACCCCTCTGAAACTTACTAAATCGCCGCTGGGATTGAAAATGGCCCATGCCAAAGAAGACAGGTTCCGCGAACTACGACCCGCTCCATAGGCATATCCAATGAATGATTCCAATAGGTTCGACATCTGCAATGAATGCAAAAAGTGGATTACCTAACCAAAATAATTTTCTCTTGGCAAAAACAAAAATGTAACAAAAGCATGAAGATTACTACGCGGAATTAAGCATAGTAACGCTTGAGGTACAACCCATTGCGA
>APFE031722060.1:184788-218228 GCA_000404065.3 Pinus taeda
GTTGGGAGGCAACTCTAGTGTCATCTAGTTGCTGACTTGACTGTTCAGGAATTACGGGATTCTGAACGACATAGGTAGTGAAGATCCAGACAGGCAAACCAATTGTAAACCCTAGAAGTGACAAAGTGGCCATATGGGGTGCACCAACATCTCCCCAAGAGGAGAAGGGACTAGGATTTCCTCCAAGGGGAAATCCTTGGTTGGTAGACTCCATTTTCTCAACCTAAAGACCAGCGGGGGGAATTTGTGATGTTATTGCGATTTAAAATAAATTTTAAATGCTTTGACACAACTTGTTTTTTCAATTTTAAAGAGTCAAGAAAAAAAAAAGATGACTCTAGTCGTCTTCGATTTTTACTGAGCCTGAAGTGACAAGTGCTCAGAGGACCGTTTCCTTTAAGGAGTCTGAAAATGAGCAAAATGGACTTCTCTGGAGATGTAGGCAGAGAGGATTACCAAACCAATCACAAAAATACAGAATAATTTTTACGGTATGGCAGTCAATCTTCCTGAATGCTGTGTTTAGTGCATTGCAATCGATAGGGAAGCAGACACGGCTTCCTAAGGATAAAGGATGCAGCCTATTGTGGTCTACCAAAATATACTTGACAGTATGTGGGAGCACAAGTCTGTACTAGCACTTGTCGCCTCAAAGTGGAGGAATCACCCAACCAACAATGAAAACAACAGTTACCAGGTTTTACGATGCTGGAATACGTCTCTAGCCTAGACCTCTAGATGTTGCGTGTTAGGTTCCAAAGCGTTGTTAGATTCATTAAATTTATTTTAAGTTGATCTTTCTTAACAATTTGCCTTTCAGGTTCACCACGTGATGTTTATATAATTCCTAAAATGCAGTCTAAGATGATAAACAAACGTTTAATCTTCTTTCAGCAATGAAGATCCTAGCTACTAAGGAAAGAAAGTTAAGAATCTTTCTGCAAAGAGCATTGAGCACACGCTAAATGCACTGTCCTAAATCAAACAAAGCAGTCAAAATACAAATGCACATGCATGTATTTGTTTTCAACCTTCTTAATGTATGAATGATGATAAGAAAGCTATGTGCAAATCTGAATTATTTTCAAAGCGACAGTACTCAACAAATTTCTTTTCAAAATGAAGTGAAGGTAAAAGAGACACTTTGCGATTTCGAAATGAAAATTTCTTTTGGACACTTAAAAAACTATTAATTCAAATCATATGCAATAGTAACTGTATAACCGACTATCGAGAACAATGGGATTTTCTTCTAAAACTGAAAATGACAGCTACGACACTTTCAGATCCAGAAACAACAGTTCGACTATGCTACTTTTTGCAAAAGAGAACTGAAAATGATGCACAATACATAAAAACACTTACAGTTCTTTGAACTAATGGGGTGGAATAATGCAAGAAAAGGGGGTTTTCATAGAGATACATTGACTACAGATAGCAAAACTCCTGAATAGGACTGAAAACAATGAGAAAAAACCATAGTCTGAAGGTAAAGTTAACCTTCCCTGACCATCACACTTGTTACACTGTGAATTCAGTATGCTGCGCACCTACTACACTCAGGAAGTGCGATGCATACAATATGCCTTGAAGGCAGGGTGTGATGGTACCAATGCGAGACTTTAAACAAGTTTCCACTCACAGTTTGCAATTCAATTCAGGGATTTAGGCCAAGTAAGTAATGTTCAGTATATGTAAAACACAGGGGTGATCTAAGGAGGTTACTAGAGCCACCACTTAGGGCAATTAGACTGTTTGCAGATTGATTGTTTAATTCATAAACAAAACCTGCAGATAGACTAAAGCAACATTGATCTACTTTGCATTTGTATAACAAATGCAGTTCGAAGGCTAGTTAGCTTGGCTTCAGGCTTTGTCTGTAAGTTTATAAAAGAAAAAAAGATAGGCTAACAAACAATCTAGTCGCTCCCCAGTGGAGTCACCATTTTGTTACCGGGAATAGTGTCCACTCAGATGCTGCTATTCCCACTAAGATTGGTGGCTATCTTAGAAACAAACAAGTAAAGTCTACTTTCGCTTTCCTTTATGAAAATAGATAAGAGTGGAACAAAGGAGACCAACCTTAGTCTTGCGCTTGATTTCCTCTCCTTCCTGATAGATCTTTCCCGCTTCTGCTTTGTCTGCCCAGCTTCAAAGAGCACCTGTGGAATCACAGCAACATTACTATCGAAGAACAAAGATCTATATTCATAAATAACACAGGACCAGATGCGTGTTAACCATACAAATGCATATATAATGAAACATACAAGAATATGGAGGAAAACTTGAATAGCTTTATTAAGATGAAAAGTAGCAAGAGGATTACAACCATATGTTCTAACCTAGCATCATCCTCTAGCAAGAAGGCCCTTCTTCACCTCAAGTAAAGCTTAAATCACCCAACACTAAGAAATTACACCGGAAAACCAACAACACTTCTCTATAAGATACAAAATTCCAGCCTCTGGATCTCTGTGATGAGGGATCCATATATAGATGATTATAGGGAGGTGAGTCATCTTCTGGGATCTTGATTAGTGTCCTCTCTCTGATAGTTCCTACTTCCACTTGGAGAATGATGATCTCTTAGTCATCACTAGTCGAAAACAGAGAGGCAAGTGTTAGAGGGGAAGCTTCTGGAAGTTTCCATGATCTTCCACCTCACATTTTGTCCCTTCCATTTGTCCATTCCCGACCATCGCACCCTACAGAGGAGCCATTCAGTATGCATCACACCCTATACACTGGGAAGGTGATATGCATTGCACCCTCTGCACTGGGGGTATGGTCCAGTTTTGACCATTTATGAGCAGTTTTTAGTGGAGAACTTCTGGGAGATGTTGTAATCAACTGACCTTGTTCCTTTAGGTAGTGAAGCAACACTTTTAGGGACTTAGGAGCCCTCAGTTTATGGACATTTATGATTGGGGTTGAAGTGCCCAAAAATTTCTATAACATGTAGCATCCATGAAGACTCAGGTATGGGCGGAGCCATCCATCAATGAGTCATGTAATCACGAACCAATCTGCACAGCCCAAGTGTGTGTAATCTGAGCCCGGGGTCTTGAATCCAACCGATGATAGTACAATTTCTAACATGCAAATAGAGGTACTAAAGTTGATCATGAGAGAAGATCGCTTGATTACTGGTCAATGATGTAAACCATTAACAAGCGTGAGAGAAACCACTAATAATGCCAATGGTTCTCAAGGTAGTGTCCAGTACAATCCACAAAGTGCGAAGAATGAGCTGAATTCGAACATTCGTGGAATCACCCGATCGACGACCAATGATGCAAATTGACCGTCAGGTGTGAAGAACTTGCCATTAAGGCCTGCAAGCTCCAAGGTACCAAAAGGGATCTCTAGATCAATCTCCTGGATAATGAGCTGATGTCGACAGGAGATGATCTATCGCAGGAGGGCCATAATATTTCCCCCATCAACGACACGAGATAAGGAACAAGTGGTAGATGGCAAAACAGAGCATTGGAGGAAAAGGAAAGGATGTAAACTACAGAAGGATTATACTCTTGAACATGTTGGCGACACGACTCTGGAGGGTGGCAGCATTCAGGTATCAAAGGATCAGAGGCTTGATGGAGACAACATGGATCAAATGGAATGAGGCTAAATTACAACCCAAACCCGTGGAAGGCCAAATGATGACGTATGGATGTCCCAACCTGACAAGAAGTAGAAGTGTCAATGTTCAAGAGTGACTCGTTGCCATAGACAATCAATGATAAACCTGTTATTGAATCCAACCTAGTGATAGTTTAACAAGCCCTAGGGAGGAGAAGCTCGGGTCTCGTCATGGTGACGAGTCCAATGTCGTCAGAGTTTAACAAGTCTGACATAGGTAAAACTTAGAGCCTTTTTCATGTTTAGGGAGTTTGAAAAAGACACGGAAAAAAAACTCCAAGGGGGTCCTTTTTCATAGAGTTGTGTCTCTCGAGCCTGAAAAAGTATAAAACGATACTCGAAAGAACCGCCTGACTGTTACGATCAAGGAGTACTTTTCATGATTAGTGACTTCGATCGGAAAAAGTAGAAAAATGACCGAAGTCATGTTGTTTTCTAACCATTAATGAACCTGAAATGAAAAAGGCCCGACAATCGTTTCATCTTTAGACGGTCGGAAAAGAGCTTAAAGGCAACTGCCTTTTATTTACTTTTAACGAGTCAAGAGGAAAAACTTGGCTATCTTTTCATGTTTCAAGTCGGAAAAGAGCTTAAAGTGGACCGCCTCTCATTCCGTTTAACGAGTCGAAAGGAACAACTCGGTAATCTTTTCATATTTTATGAGTTATAAAAGAGCTTAAAGGAGACTTGTCCTAGAGGAACAAGTGGTATAAAGTGTAGCAACTGGTTCCGACAATGGTGGAACTGCTCAAAACATGTAATGGTCAAGAGGCTGGCTAATAAAACCACTCGTCATTGCGGTTCCTCAGGAAGGGAAAAACAACCAAGTGAAAGCATATGATCGGCCAAAGAGATGGTGGCAATGGAATGAAACAACCAAGGCTCATCTAGAAAAATTTAGCAAATAAAAGGCAATCACGAGATGCAAATCAGGTATGGGTTCATTTTTACACAAGCTTGAACCATAGACAACTCTGCTTGGATTTGGTTTCATGTTTACACAAGCTTGAAACGAAAAACTATGCTCGTTAAAGTTAGCATGCCCCCAGCATAATGATGCAAATTGAGGTACATGCCCCCCAAGCTTCATTGCATTCAACAAGGTGGATGGAATGAAGCTTCACTTTCAAGATCTTGGAAAAACTTGACTTCTATTTTAGGAGATCTTAATCAAAGATTCAATTTGGAAAGGGAGGTGTTTCATTTTTTAATGAGGTTGACATAGTAAAAGAACTTTCCTCAACACACTTGTTTCATTTTTTACCGATCTTGACAAAAGAATAGGAACTATGATCAAGGATCCTTGTTTCATTTTTTAACAAGGTTGACACAAGATCAAACTATCCTCGGGAACCCTGTTTTCATTTTTTAACGAGGTTGACACAGGAACAAACTATCCTTGGGATACTCGGTTTCATTGGCCATATGAGAACGTGGCTCCCAAGAGGTCTTCGCGAGATGGAAGGGATGCACTCTAGGAGGAATTCATGTCATGAGGCACTAATGACAGATCAGGTTCCAATGCCCCCAGTACATGATGTACGAGACCATCTGCATGATCATTAGCAGAGGTGGAGATGGAACATGTAGCCACATAATTGACCTGTGGCAAGGAAGGTATTGCTTGCGAGCAAGAACCAAGAGGGGATGACAGCTGCGTAGGAGGCACCGGGGGACTAAAGAACAATAATTGATCGATGGTCACCATTATTCCATCATGTGGAAAACAAACCACACGGAAAAGTGAAGAGACGAGGGCCCCCATGGCATAAAAATAGTCACGACCAAGGAGAAGACTGAAATCTAAATCACCTTGGACAATCAAGACGTCTATATAGATGGTTTTGCCTCCCAAAGTAATAGGCAACTTTGGAAGGATCCCTAATGGTTGACTGGTCCCTCCGTCAAATGCTGACAGATTCTGTGCGACCGGCACAAGCTGTGGGGAGCCCAATGCTTGCCAAGTAGTGGAAGGCATAATACTAACAGATGCACCCTCATCTAAGACAGTGATAGGTACTACCTTATCATAGGCATGTACTATAATATGGAAAGGCACATGGGATGGAAGGTGGAATGTAGTCAAATGACTCCAGTCGAAGGAAATGATCGAACTACTTCATGGGGGAATTGTATGATTTCCCCCCTACTCTACAAGAATCGAAGAAGGACCCTCTTGACTAGTGGGGATAGGAGGGTCATTTTTGGACTCAGTAGAATCTGACGAGATGAGAAGAACATAAGCATGATGCTCTTCCAAAACAGAGTGATAAACATGGGGTGAACCCAATTCAACACTCTCTCCGACCAATGGTTGGTCTAGAATAGGCTTAGTACAGCCAGGTTCAGAAAGAGGGGGATGTACAAGAGAAGAACCTAAGTCAATCTCTTTGTCGACGGGGAGAGTGTCTGAAGAGAGCCTCTGATAACCAACAGAAAGTTGAGGTGAAGAAGCTGTAAGAATTTCCAAAATAGCGGAAGCTTTATCCATGAGCGGACAAAGGTGAAGGGGATGGTTGCCTTCACATAGTCTATAGGGGAATTGAATCTTCCCTTTCTTCTTACAATTGCTAGTTGATAGGGTACCATCAACATGAGCTTCAAAGGATGATGAGGGATGAGCCAGATCGTGAGACCATACTTCTAAGATCCTAGGAATGCTAGGACAATCACGAAGAAGATGGTCAACCTTGCGCAATTTACAAGGAAACTTAACCTTCCATGGAGGAGCAGAAGGTGTTCTGCCCTAGGATGTACTCAGAGGAGTAGCTACACATGTGGCCTCATGTTTATCAGACTTCTTCTTCATCTTCATATTCTTCTTCTTCTTCTTAGTCTCCTGGTTACTGGATGTGAAACTTTCACTAGGAGAAGGAGGAGAGGAGGAGAGGAGGAGGAAGAAACAGGGGAAGAAGGCGTAGGCTCAACCTTGGAATCAACATGTCATGGTTCAAACGAAGGAGATGGTGGAATAGGATTCATGATGCTCGGGACCACCGAGGTTGAAAACAACCATACGGGCGAACCGATGGTTAACCCAAGCAAGGACAGTGTTGCCATATACAGAGCACTAGAATTTCCAGATGAAGGAAACAAACCAGGATTTCCATTTGAGGGAAAATCTTGGCTGGTAGACTCGGGGAATGTTGCCATCAAGAAAGAGCCTGAAAAACACTCTTCTTACAACCAAGAACTTGACCTTTTACCAGGAATATTTCGTGGCAATAAATTTTATGACGCAGGAACAAAACTGGACCTTTTCATCTTTAAAGAGTCGAGAAAAGGGCAAAAATATTACTCTAGTCGCCTTCAAATGTTTAATGAGCCTGAAGTGACAAGTGCTCAGATGAACCTTTTCCTTTAGGGAGTCCGAAAAGGAGTGAAAGTGACTACTCTGGAGAACTAGGCAAAAGGTTTACTAGACAATCCGTAAAACTGCATATACACCTTGGCAGTCGTATGAAAACCAAGGACTTTCCGTACGGCAGTCAATCTTCCTGAATGTTGTGTTTAGTGCATTACGGTTTGTAAGGTGGCAGACACGGCTTCCTATGGATAAAAGATGATAAACCTAGTGGGGTCTCCCAACATATACTCTACGGTACATGGGAGCACAATTCCGTACTAGACCACGATTGAGTCACAGAAGGAGGAACCACCCAACCTTAAGTGGAAACAAAAGTGACTAGGTTTAACGACGTTGGAGCACGTCTCTAGCCTAGACCTCTAAATAGTGTTCGTTATGTTCCAATGCATTGTTAGATTCATTCAGTTCATTTTAGAGTTGATCTTGGATTACGTTTTAGTTTTCAGGACTTACCGTGTGTATATAGTAAATCCTAGAATGCAGTGAAAATGCACGAAAAATCCTTTTCTTCAATGAACACCTACCTACATGAGGGTAGAGAGATCATTTCCAAACCAAGAAAACCAAGACAACAAAGGCAGTCACTCAATGCATACAAACACCAATTCCTAAAGTGCACGGATACTACTAATGAGAGATCTTTATCATTTGCATTCCACTATGCAATTTTGAAATGCAAATTCACTTTCACTTTCGTACTAAATGAATGCAACCTTTTTAATTTTGATGTCTTTAAATCTAGAAGAAACAAATAAGCAACAAGCATGTGCGGAAAAGCCTAGTTGATCCAAACAACTGTAATCTATGTTTGGTAGCAAAAAGAAATCGAATCAATGCCAAAGATTGGTTCAATAACATTCATTAAACAATCAAACAAAAATAGGCTAAGGGGAAGGCTCAATAAAACTAACAAAAAGCCGCAAACAAACCTTGAGAAAACAAGCAACGAAGCCAACAGTTCCAAGGAACTTGAAACAGTGATCTAGGTCACATAAAAAAACAAGATTCATTCAACAAGGCTCACAAGAAAGTGCCTTAACCATGAAGCAGTGAAAAACAAGTCATCAAACAAGTGAGAAAAGCAAGGGACGAGTAAGACTAATTGACTCAGGTGGTAGAATTGAGAAAATCAATTCTACAATAATTAGCGCGGGTAATACAAAAGCAACAAGTGCTGATAAAGCACTAGCCACAGCAACAAAGCGATGTCAGCACGGAAGTACACAACTTTCCCGCGATGGTCCGATTTCCAGAACCGTCGCGACTGTTAGGCGTAATTACATGATGAACAGGATATTATAAAAGGGTGATCGCGATGACAACACAACTGTTAAAATTAAATTTGTGATGACCAGTGACAGGCGAACCAAAACTCCCAAATCAAAGACAGCCAATCCTTCAATCAAATAGGGGTATTTCCCAGATCAACCCAAGCAACTCAGAGGACTGATAACTAATCCCCAAAGCTTCAAAAGAGACCAAATCAACAAAAACCAAGGCAAGAGCAAACAAGAAAAACAAAGGCCAAAACTACTCCCCAATGAAGTCGCCAATTTGTGATGTAGGAAAGTGTTCCCTCTGCGGACAGAGGCAAGCCCTCTAGCCCTAGAGTGGGTCTAGTCACAAACAAGGACATATCAATAATAGATTTCCTTAAACAGTTAAAGTTGGAGGCCTACCTCAACCGGTGGTCGATGGAGTTCCATTGCACTACTCCAGCTTCCGCTTCCTTCTCCTCAATAAGTGATCAACCTGAAACAAAGCAAAGGAAATACAACAAATCATGTAACTGGATACAACAATGAACTATTTACTCACAAAGTCAAGAAGTCATGAGCTATCAAGTACATCACATACAAGACATAGGAAAACATCATTGATTGCATTAATAATGAAATAAGATTCAGCTTACAACCAAAGTCTTGACGTCACAAGCCTTCTCAGAAAGAGTCCAGCTAGCATGTTCTTCAAGCATTCACTCTTTGAAGATGGACCTCCCAGCATACAAGAGCTCTCTCACTCATAAGTTTTACACAATATCAAGGTCACTTCACAACCTTCCACAAGCTATCAACAATCCCACACTTATCACTCTCACACCAGCTATCTAGCAAAACTCACAAACATTAACAACACTGCTCAACTAGCCAACAATCAAAAACTCTGGAACTAGCAATGCATAGGAATGGTGGGAGTTTAAATAGGAGAAGGAGTCTCCATGAATGGGGGAAAGGAGAGCTTATCACCAAGGAAGGTAGCACAATTGGCAGAACTGCCACACCAGGGAAGGAAGGGTGACATAAACAAGGCCAACAACCAGGTCTGGAGTCATTTGGAAGGCTGACTGTTGGAACAATTCACCCAATCTGGATCATCACGGGCACAGAACTAAGCTTTAGCGCTGACATCGCAAGTGATCAGTGTAGATAGTTAGATCATCGTTGAAGAGACCACATACCCCGCGCTGGTGACTAAAATCGAGCCATCGCAGGAATCAGGTGTACTTCCACGTTGGCAGTTCGGTTGGTCTGTTCATGAGCGCTTTTCAGCGTGTTTATTTAAACCAATAGCCGCAATGAGGTAGACAACTTTGGAAAAGTGAGTCAATTGGAAACTTAGGAGAGCATTTGTCTGTGATAGGCATGTTTGACTTGGTCACATGACATAGTGGAAAGAACCGGGAGTGAAGGTGGTGATAAATTACTGTGTAACATTCCTCAAAAAACCTGTTTAATCAGCTAATAGTCACACCGATCAGCGCAAATTTTAGAGGAACAGTCGCATCGACCTGCCTCTAGCACTTCTTTTCAGTTAGGCAGTCATGCCAACTCTTGAAAGTGAAGATCAGAGCTAGATCTCAATCTTGGCCAGTGTATTCTACTCTTGTGTTTTTGACCCTATGAGCCTTTTGATTGTTTTTCTCCCTTATTAGAAAGCTAATTTTAGTTTGGTTTTGCTTGCTTGTAGGCCTTTCATCTTGCTCTTTGATTGATCAAGTCATTGAGTGGCTAACGACACTAAGACATCTAGCTAGTCATCCATTTAGTAGCTTGTGGACTCATCGAGTCTGGTTGTGGGTGTGTTTGCTCCTTGCATTTATTTTTGGTCCCTCTTACGACTTTGACCTCTTTGTGCACAAGTTTGAAAAAGTTTTGTTTACTAGTTTGAACATCTTTTTCTGGCATAGATTACATTGTCTTGCGTTTTGGAAAAGTTGGTGCTTCATCAATCTGAATGAAATTCTCTTTTCATGTTTTCGTCTGCTTGAATAGCTCATAGTCTCAGAAAAATTTTCTCATTGAAATTTTGTATGCAAAAGTTTGTTTCGATGTTTCATGAGAAAATATGAAATTGTAGCTTATTGCTTCATTATGACTCGCATATCTTAGAAACTAGAATTGCATCAACATTTGAAAAGGAAGATAAATTTTTTCATTTCAAAAGGACTAATAGATAAGTGCTTGTCTAGAAATTAGGAATTGGAATACTTTTTTCATTAGTTTATTTTTTCAAAAAGTGTAGTGAAAAATCATTTTGTTTTCAGTTGCTTGATTGTTTGCATTTGATTGAGTAGTTTCTACCCTCTCTAGTGTAGGCATTTCATTGAATTGAAAGGGTATTGTCTCATTTAGTTGCATTTTAGGTTTTTTGAGTAGCATCGCTAAGACCTAAAAATTGAAACTTAACTCAATATCAACTCTAAAATGAATTCAATTTACCTAAGGTACATTTGACATTAACGATCACATCTAGAAGGTCTAGGCTAGAGACGTGTTTCAGCGTCTATGAACCTAGCAACTGTTGTTAGTTTTAGCATTAGACAGTGCTAGCATGGATTTGTGCTCTCTGTACCATCACATATATAACAGGAGACCCCACTAGGCTTCAATCCTTTTATCCTTAGGAAGCCGAGTCGATTGCCTTACAAACGTGATACACTGAACACAACATTCAGGGAGAATAACTGCTCATACTTCTTGGTAAGCCAAGAGGTATTATGCAGTTCACTGTTGCCTCGTAATCATGTTTACCTAGATCATCCAGAGTAGTCATTTAATCTTTTTGACTCATTAAACTTAAAAAATCATCTGAGCACTTGTCCATTCGAGCTCATTTCCAATCAAAAGTGATAGAGTCATCTTTGTTTCTTTCTTGACTCTTTAAAAATGAAAGAACATCAGTATTTTATGCATCTTAAATAATTGATTACCCATGATCCAAAACATCCTATTAGATTTTTTGACCAAATAGTGAGTTCCCTTAAAAGGACATTTTAAAGCCTTGAAGTTATTTGTTTTGTCGGCTAAGACAAGGTCATCATGGCTGAACCATCTAGTTCACCCATTTCCACTTCCTCTCCTCTGTCTGAAAGATTGTTTGAGGAGCCACTTCCTAAGTTATCAAAGCCATTTGAGGAACAAAATGTTGAACTTGCAATTGTTTTGAGTGTTCAACCATTATCATCTCGTCCTCCACCTACTTTTGATTCAGGGTCATCTATTGGTCTTGACCCAGAATCTCCGAATAATCCCGTTCGAACTCCAGAGAACTCACTGAACACTAATGATCAACTTGGACTAGTTATCTATCCTTCGAACCCTCTATTTGACGCTGTTGAGATATCACCACAGTGCCCTTATAGTCCGTACGATCAACCGGGTGTTCCTTTGGAACTATCCCCTAGTACACGTTTGACTTTCCATTGTCGTTTGTTTCCAGAAATGGAACCCAAGGGTGATGCTCTGGTCACTTCTCTAGATGAGTCTAAAGTCTCAACTCCACACACTATTGAGGGGGAAGAATTGTAGTTACAATTCCCTCCAAGGGTTTCCTTATTCAGAAGGTATCCCAACCAGCTTGCCACCCGACTATGTGTCTTTAGGGTACTTAGTTTCAGGCACACTGAGTGCCTCATCACTCTACCATAACTCTATTCGGGCATCAGGCATCTGACCTACGTCAGGTCCATTCATCACAAGCATGACCTCCCAACTAGTTGTTACTTCAGTCTTGGTGCAACCCACCATCCCGAACAATCTTGTACCATCACTCCCAGTTGTGCCTCAGTCACAACTGGTAGTTTCAAAGATTGTCTCTGCCAGTTCTTATGTCCCATTAGTCAGTGGCCAAATTGTGCCACCACCTAGGGGACAAAATCTGAATGTCTCTATGGTTTCAAGTGCCACTAATGTGAGCGACTCACAAGCTCACATGCTTGGTATAAACTAGCCCTCTTCTGGTATTATTTACAACCCTTCTAACCCTACTGGATCAAGCAATGTCCAGTACCAACAGGTTCAGAATCCTGGTAGTCCGTCTAGATCGAATAACGTTCAATATCAGCAACCTTATGGGGCTCATGTCCAATACCAAAATCCCTACATTCCATACAATTCTCAAGGATTGGTTAATCAACCTTACACCATCTCATCTGGGTAGTACATCCAGCCTGGCTATGGCCAGATTTAGTTCGGTAATTTCCCAGGCAATGTTCAAGTACCCTTGCAACAACAAGGGTAACTTTTGCAACAACCAGCGCTGGCTTTGTTACAACAAGGACAACCTTTGCTGCAGCAAGGGCTTTCCATGCAACAATAGGGGTAGATTATCCCGCAACAAAGTCACCTACAACAACCGCAAGGTCAATCCTTCCAACAGTTGCAGTAGGTCACACAGCAACATATGCAATATACTCTGCCTACCTCTCAACCCATACCCTCGCAGGGCCAACCTCTACAAACCCAGGGACAAATTTTGCAACCGCAAGGTTAGAAAAACCAACCTGGGTAGCAGCACCCCTTGTATCCCTATCAACAAGGGCAACCCTTGCAGGGACAGGTTCAAGGTCAAGTCTTACAGCAGTAGGTAAAAAATCCTCTTATTCAAGGCCAATAGGTTCAAAATCCTAGTGGCCAAGGGCACCAGGTACAAAAGCCCTACATCCAAGGGAAATAAGCATATCAACCTTATGCCCAAGGACTGAAGGTCTAGAACCCTCTTGTTTTGGGACAACATGCCCAACAACCCTATGTTCCAGGACAACAGGTCCCTTACCAATATGTCCAAGGTCAACAGGCTCAGCAACCTTTTTACCCATATGTTTCCTATCAGCAACCTGTGCATGGACAGTTTCAAGGTATTCAAGGTTTGAATCCTCCCTTTGGTCAAGGTAATCTGCAATGGGGGCAACCTCAGATGCCATATGGCCAGAATCCCCCACTCTGGGGTCAACATCCTTACCAGCAGGGATAGGATCCTCCTTATGGGCCCACCTATTGACCTCCCATGCCTTTTAACACTCAATTACCTTTCTTGGCTACACTTGTGTTGTTGGATGTATCATGTCTTACGAATGATCCGAAACTTCATTCGCCGTACTAGCCTCTGGTGCCATCCAAAATACCAAGTGATTGCCCAAAGTTTGATAGGAAAGCTAAGGAAGATCCTCAGGCCCATGTGATGACAGATCACCTCTGGTGGTCGTCGAACTCATACGCGGATGATTCTATTCGTCTTCATATTTTCCAATGAACCCTCACAGGTGCTGCAACAAAATGGTACATCAAGATACCTCGAAGTACCTTTCATGACTTCAATTCATTAGCCATGGCCTTTCTCACGCATTTTCAGCTTCCGGTTTGTTATGAAACAAGCACCTATCTACTCACGTCACTTAAGAAATACACTACAATGCACATATTTGATCATATCCATGAATGGAGACATAAAAGTCGACTGATCAAGTTTGAGATAGTTGACCAGTTGTTGATCGAATGGTTTACCAAATCATTCATAGTCGCTATTGCGTTCGATATATCCATGGGTGGATGCATCAATGAAGAGCAAGCCATTGCTCGTGCCCAGTACTTGGACCTAGTCTACTCTCAATTTAATCTAGAACCTTATATGAATTATTATCCAATGCTTTGAAGCCATCATCTGATCCTGCGACATCGAAGTCACCAATGTTTCCTCCCATTGATGGAGTTATTGGTTCAATATCCCAGGCCCCTGACAAAACTTCTTCCAAATAGAAGTCGGTCTCAAATACTTCTCCCAATAGTTCATCTCAAAACCCTCCAGGCCCTAGTAAAACATTAGAGGTCCACGCTATCCAGTCTACCGTAGCGGAAAAATCCTTGAAAGGAAAAAATAAAGGCAAAGTCAAAGCTAAAGCAGATGCCCCGAAACAGGGTCCTCCCAAATTATCTACCGGTGAATCATTGCAATGGAAACCTAAGTATCCCTGCCTCACTTATGAGGAGGATAACTATACTAAGGATTGTCCATAACGATCCGAAGTTATTTGATTGCTCAAGGGGACCCCTGCTATCCTCAAAGAGACTTTTCTGTCTCAATAGACTCAAATGGTAGACCAACCTCGATCTGCTTCCTCTAGATCTCAAGTGTTCATGATGAGCACGTCCATTAATGTTGCTACTTGATCGAAGGATTATCAAACTCCAACTCCCACAACAGGGAAAGAAAAAGAAGTTCCACCTTCTTCTTCTACCCCAGTTTTTCGCCTTCAGCAAATCGAGTGCCTTAACCCTGATTCCGATCCATGGCCACCCTCTCGAGGTGTGCTATCAAAATCCTCATACAATCCTAATGCCTGAGTCACTCTCACTACAATATTGTTAAAGATTTGGCTCAGGTGCCATCAGCCATGTCGGCTCTCAAGGTACTCCAAAATTTCCCATCACAGTAGAAATCTTTTTTTATGGGCTATCGGGGACATTGATCCCACCAATTCTAATTTTATCTATTTCAATCTAGAGAAACATGATTTAAGAATCCCTCACTAGATTTCCTTTCTCATTCAGGTAATCATTAATGAAAAGACCATCCACCGCACTGTCATTGACGAAGGTGCTTCTACCTGCATCATGTGAACTGTGTGTTAGAAGGCTATTGGTTCCCCTACATTGAACCAATCTCCGAACACATTGGAAGCTTTTGATGGGTGTGATTTGTGACCCTTCGATGTTTTACCCAACATTTCCATCAACTTGGAAGGAAAAACAGTGCAAGTCAAAGTAGAGATTGTTGATGCCAATCTAAATTATAATCTTCTACTCGACTGAAGTTGGACTCATTCCATGCATGACGTGGCCTCCTCTTTGTTTCGTGTGATCCGTTTTCCCCATCAAGGGAGGATTGTCACCGTTTATCAGTTGTCTTTCTTTGCATCTTCCTCATCTGATGGAAACTTTCCGTGTGTCAAGCACTCTGGTGCTCCCTTTGAGAGTGTGGGGGCAGGTCTCTTCAAAGACTATGCCTTAATGGGGATTTTTTTGTTCCCACCTCCTCATGTTGCCTTTGTCAACATGACCTCAATCAAATATGATCCTTGGGTCATACCTACGTCAGATCTAGTTGATGCCTGGGGCAACGTCATGCCACTCAGTCCCACTGAAGTCAATTACGTAGAAATTTTTTCGGCTGCAAACTTTGCATCCTTTGATTCTCATATCTCGAAGACATCTCTCAATATGTATTCTCAATCCCCCTGGCTTGGCACTTTGGAATCATCTGATCCCTTAGTCGAGACCTTCCTTGCTGATGAAGGTATCATGGAAATAATGTCTCTTGTTGAACTGCCATGGATCGATACCCATCATTGCTCCTCATTCCTGCCTTTCCCGACAGTCATGTCTACCTCTTTCGAAGAATCCTCTTCTCCATTGCCTATTGACATGTCAGTTTACCCTGACATGATCAAGATATTTCAACTAAGGGCACCTTTATCCCTTCATGGATTCAAGATTTTTCACCCTACCTGAGTTTTCACCAATTGTCCTCTAACTCGTAACCCTCCCTCGCCCAGGGGGTATGGGGGAAAAACCTTATATGAGTTCTACTCCATTATTTGGCTGATTCTATGCTTACTTATCATGACAATAGTAACACTCTAGTGTTTATTTGTGTTGATGGATTACCTGAGTCCTAGCATGGACTCCCACCTCAAAAAGTACTATGCTTATGTCATCTTGCATGGTTACTTATGTACATTAGTGTGTTATTCTTTTTTGTATAGTGTGGTTTTGTGTGAAATTTTTCAAACAACCTTCCTGTTTACTATTCTTTTTGTGCTTTATAGATGTCTACAGCTC
This sequence comes from Pinus taeda, assembly GCA_000404065.3. Lineage (NCBI taxonomy): Eukaryota > Viridiplantae > Streptophyta > Pinopsida > Pinales > Pinaceae > Pinus > Pinus taeda. Next base: position 200,920 of record APFE031722060.1, read on the forward strand.
CTCACGTTGGTTTCACCGATGGTGCTTGCCGAAGCACCCAAAACCTATCATCTGCAGCATGGGCTATCTACAACCCTAACCTTGAGTTGATTGACCTTAAGGTATCTTCCTAGGTCGTACAACCAACAACATTGCTTAATATAGTGCAGTCATCGAACTGTTATCAGAAGCCATCAGTCTGGGCATCAAAGAATTGGTTGTCAACCTAGATTCACAGCTTGTCGTCCTTCAACTAAACGAGCAATATTCTGTTAGGAACCCTCAAATATTACGAATGTATCTCCATATCCATCTGTTGGAAAGAAATTTTGATTATATTACATATCATCATATTCCTAGATGCATGAATACATTAACATATGCATTAGCTAATTATGTGTTGGATAGACATTTGTGAAACATGTAAAAGATAAGACAAACCATTTGTACCATAATAGATAGGAAAATATAATATATATACATATGTGAGTATGTTTGATACATCAAAACCCCAAAAAATAATATGTATGTCCACAATAACATCTGTGGCACGTAGGCCTCAAAAAATATGTAATTACTGGACCTAGGAACTACTCAGCACGGTGGTCATGATAGCACGAGACAACTCATACTACGCGACTCAGTAATCGATGGATCCAATCTGAGACTCCCACTGTGTGCCTCTGGTACTATTGAGGTATGTCTCCTATCTGAGCATACTCGGGGATGCCATAAGTCAACCCATCAAGGTTCCTCACAATATCCTCCTAGTTATCGCTCCCTTCCTAATAAGGGGCAATGGCATCAATAGGATGGGGATAGTGCCTGGCTATCGAGAACATCTCGGCTCACTGCTCTGGTCCAACATCTGTATACACAACAGAAATGTTATAAGCATGCATATAATAAAAACAATTAAAACCATCAAAATCATAATCTGGTTTGGTTTTTACCTTCGTCATTGAAGTCCTCCCAATCTAGCAAGGGCATATCTGGGTCTCCATGGAAATCAATGCTGATGTATGGCTAGTCCTCCATGATGATTTTTTATCATCATAGCCAAGAAAAGAATGTTGGTCGATAGGACATCTGCTAACTCCTAGTGATCCTGGGCATCAAATAACTCCAGCTGGCCATCCGCAGATCACGTGGTATGGGAGGATCAACCTCAGTCAACTGATACGGGAACAATGGCACTCATTCTAGGAAAAAGGTCACAAGTACTGATCCGAAGCCAAATTGCTTCAGATTTCCCACCTTCGCCTTGGACAACTTGCACTTGATATTCATCTTCATGGCCTCTGCCCAGTTGAAGATCATAGGAGCTGTGCAATCAATATCGTAAAGGAACTTTGACTTATCAGTCTCATGTTTTGCCTGGGACCCTGCCATTCTGTTGATGGTCAACAAAAGCACCCTCAGTGTTAAATCCCACACACTAGAAATCTCAATCTTCCTGCTTTTGGATTTCAAGGCCTTAGGACAACGCACTGCAAGCAGGGAAGATATGCTTGCCTCAACCAGATGTGACCATAAAAATTCACTAGCTCACCTCTACGAGATAGCTGAGTGATGAAGTAAATGTTTGAAGTTGTCAACTCCAACTCCTGGTCTTCAATGATAAAAATCTCATGATTGATGTCCCAAAGGCTTATCAAATACCAAAGCAATTTAGGTTAGGCCTGCATCCCTGGTGTAAGGAAAATTTTGAGGAGCCCACAAGCCCTCAAAGCCTCTAGGAAATTTGGATCATTCATTACCTGGGTGTCCACATCTTCATGTTCTATTTCCTTCCAATGCACCATTTTGGCAATTCATCTCTTGCAAAATCCATTTATTTGAGTCAGTCATCAATTTTGGTACATAAAAATCAAATTTTAATGGTCAGTTCTTTAGAAAACTTGTTTTTTCCCTATCCACGGTGCCGATGCACCTGTTCTAGAAACAATCACACTAGTCGACAGGGATGGCCATGCAAATAACCCTCAGTTGGCATGATCCCATGCCTGGAAATTGCGCCGACCAACGGTGAAATTTTTTCTCAAAAACCTCCCTACAAACCCAAAAAAATGGTTAAAAGAATAAATAAATAGCATGAAAATGGAGCTCTGAGCTTCGATTGTTACCTAGAATTGACGACTCGTCAATTGGCCTCCCGGATCTCCTACAATTCGCTCTAGAAAAGCTAAGGCAAAAGTGCATAAAAGCCTTCACCGCAAAGGTAAAATGGTAAATGGTAAAAATATATTTACTTTTCCCCTATTTATTCACTTTTTTGTCAAAATATCAGGTTTTGTAAATATTTTTTTACCTATTTTGCCGCAAGGACTCGGTAATATGCTTTGACATGCTTGTGCAGCAACATGTGATGGATGCTTGACGATGGAAATGAGTCATATTTCAGATCTTTTCTCGACTCATTAAACCCATATGAAAGGATCGTCGAGTGTTTTTTCCCTTTTTGACTCGTTAAAGATAATAAAAATAGGGGGTCTGCTTTAAGCTCTTTTCTGACCCTTTAAAAATGAAAAGATGGTTGAGCCCTTGTCGTTTCAAACTTGTTAACAGATACAAAAAGTCGTGCACCCAGTATAAGTTTACCCATTTTTCGAGCTAGGAGGCAGTATTTACGAAAAAGGTAGTCCTTGAATGAAATGGTGAAGTGGTTCTCTTAAGTATTGTTTTCTACCTTTTCGGGCTTGAGAGACACAAATGTATGAAAAGGGACCATGTGGATTTTTATTTTACATGTCTTTTTAAAACTCTGTAAACATGAAAAAGATATCGAGTTACACCTTTGTCAAAATCGTTAAACTATTAAACGACATCGGGTTCGTCACCATGAGGAACATGAGCTTCTCCTTCCTAGGGCTTGTTAAACTTACTAGGTCGAATTCGTCCAAAGGATGAACTTACAGTGCAAGCATATGATATCCCCTTCAAACTTGTGATTAAAAAATAATTGGGGTACTCGCCATAAATGGTGGGGGAAAAATTTGGAAATCTATCAAGTCGTGTCGACAGCTCACTCTTGAACATGACACTCTTTGCTTCGTGTCGAGTTGGGACATCCTCCTTTACATAGTTGACCTTCCTGGGTTTGGGCAATTCATTTTTTCTTTCCATCTGATCTCGGCTATGTCACCATGAGCACCGATCCTATGGATCCAAAAGCTGCCAAACCTCCTATTGTGTTGCTGATATGTTCAAGAGTTGTCCTTTTGCGGTTACACTTACCTCTATTTCTCTGTATCATCCAAAATCATTTTGCATCCTCTCATCTTATGTCGTTGATGTGGGATTCAGTATGGCCCTCCTTTGACACGGTCACTTTTCATTGACATTAACTCATTATCTGGGAAATTGACTAAGAAACTCCCTTCCAGTACCTTAGAGTTTGAATGCCTTAATGGCAAGTTCTTCACACTCGATGACAAGTTCAAGTCATTGGCTTTTGATCAAGTGATTTCATGGGTGTTCTACTTCAGTTCCTATATTTGCATTCTGTGAATTATGCTGATAGTTCCTCGAGGGCCATTGTCATTATTGGTGGTTTCTCTCACGCTTGTTAATAGTTTACATCATTGACTGGTAATCAATTGACTTTCTAGCATGTTCAACATCAACACATCTATTCGCATGCTAGGATCTGTACTTTTATCAGGTCGTGTTGGAGTGCAAGACCTTGGACTCAGATCACGAAAGTCTAGGTTGCGAAGTGGTGTGACATGGTTATGATGATATGCATGTCTCTATTAGATGGCTAGCTGCGACCTGGCCATTTGTTATCATATCTGATCCTTCTCATTATTGGATGGTTGTGTCCATGCCATGATTCATGTATCATTTGACAAAGATCTTAGTTTATGTATATATATTTGTACTTTCTTGTAGATTTTCCAACAAAATACCAGTTCTCTACACTGATTTATAAAGCATTTCATTCCTCACTCTGGTTGGGCCTTCACACTTTAGGGGGCATCTGTTACACATCATTTCGTCACTATCCCTATACTCCCCATTCCTTGATCCTATTGGACCTCTATAGTGAACCCCGCATGCTTTGTCTTCATGGACAAACTCCCATTATGTCCCTCTTCATGAGTAGATCATTTCCCTTTTGCACCATTTCCCCTCAAACTTCTGTTTTTCCCAATTTACAAGACCAGTGTTAATGGCCTTTGTCTCCCTCGCATCGATGTGTAGAGATTAGCACTATTCCCCACGCCGATCAGTGTGACTCAGCTGTGTTCCGATCACGCCGGTCCTGTTATGGGAAATTTTTTAAATTAGAGCTGAAGCTTCCATCTCTAGAGGCTCCGTAACAGATCTGGTAAATGGTTTGGCTGGATGGGGTCGAGGATGACAATTTAGGCTCATTTCCCCTATAATGATGGAACTACCTCAAGGGATAATTCCTTCCCCCATGATAAGAGGATCCATCTCCCATCCATTTTTCCTATATAAACCTCCCTTCTTCCCAAGCAGAAGCTAGTTAGAGTGATCAGTGTGAAAATCAGAATTAGACAAGCAAGCTATTACTAGTTGTAGCCATCTAGGTGTGTGAGGGAGAAGTTTGTTTAGTTTGGAGTGAATCCTAAAGGGAAGAGTCTTTAAACTATTGTTGTTTGAAGCCATCATGAAGTGCTAGCAGAAGAGTTGTAATCTCTCTTTGATATTAATATATGCAACTATCAATTGATTTCCTACATGTTTTGTAATATTACATATTCATGTCTTGATGCTTCTTGACTCATTAAGTAGGTTGAATTGCAATTTTTCTATTATTATGTTTGTGTGCTATTGTTGTTTACTTGTTTTAGGAGCTTGAAGAAGGAAGCGAGAGATTCCTGGAGCGAGCAAGCGAGGACATCATCAAGCAGGATAAACGACCATGAGGTAGGGCCTCTTGATTGATTCTAACCTAACGAACGCTTCCATAGAATGAATCTATTGTGGATAGACCCATTATCGAGATAGAGGAATTCATTCGTATCCACACTTATAATTTTACTTCACCACAAGGGGCCAGGGTTGCTATCTTTGTCATCTTCTAGAAAGAAATTGTGCATATAAAGTTCAGAGAGGATGTGTTGTACCTACTTGTCATGTTCTCTGAAGCACTTGAAAAATTCCAGGGTAATTTTTATTTCCACAGACTTCCTAGCCTTAACATCTTTGAATTTCAACAGGAGGTATCTCTCCAGGAGGAATAAGTTATAACTTGTAGTAGGGGTTCTACATGGCAGGGTGTGTGAATAAAGAGAGAAAATAGCTTCCAACTGCTCTTTAGCCTTCTAGAATTTGTCCCATGCTTTCTCAACCTTTTTTTGTTCAGCCTTGTACTCAGAAAAGGTCTCATCCTCAGTCACTATGAGTGCCTCAAACTTTTTCTTTAACTCTTGATGTATCTGTAGGGGCACTACCTCCTCCTTGTGTTAGGCTAATTCCTATTGAACCTTCAATAGTTCATTCTGCAGCCTACTAATAAATGCCTCCACTACTAATAAGGAGGTGTCTCCTCTGTTTGGGAATCATTATCTTGTGTCTGTATAGGCTCAATTTAGACAGCGGCCTCAGTTGCTTCTTGAGTTATGCAATAATCAATTGGGATTCTTCCTTCAGCATCAGTCTGAACAACAATGTTCACAGTAGGGTAGTCTGTTTGGGTCTCCTACATACAAGCACAAGGGTCTTTAGTCTAGATTTCAGTGTCCTCTACAGGATATGCCTCTGTCTGAGTTTCCTTTGGAAAAACAGAAAGATCCTTAGTTTGGGTTTTAGCATTCTTTCCATAATAATGTTCTGTCTATGTGCCTATGGTCTCTTTTTCTACTTTCAAATTCCTGGCTCTAATGGCTTATTTTAACCACTTCCTTAGCTTCCCAATTATTTTCTTCTGTTTTCTATAATTTTTAACAATTTTATGAGCCTATCCTTGTAGGACTTCTTTATTATATGACTTCCAACCAGCGATGGTGCAGCTACATTTTCCTCAGGTTCCTGCTCGGGTGGCTTTTTGTTAGCATCAGGGAGGGTTTCAACTGAAACTGTATCTCCTGATGGAGCTTCACCTTCTAATTCATTTTTGTCATGAATTTTTCTCTTAGGAGACTCCAATGAAATGGTGTCTCCTGAGCAATTATAATTCTCCGGGTTTTCTTCTAGGTAGGCCTCATCCTTAGGGGACTTAGAAAAAATAGTATTTCCTGGTTGATTTTCATATCCCAGGGTCTCATATGCAGGATTTTCTTCAGCTGGGGGGTCCACTGGACTAATGTTTAATTTCTATTTTTTCTTATCTAATAGCTTCCTCTTCATGCATCTCGGCTTTAAGGGGTTTTTTGACAGAAGGGACTAGTTCCCCCTGTTCTTCTAAGAAATCAGTAAATGGAAGGGTTTGATCACAACCAAGGCTATCAGTAGAGGCACACTAGTTGGGGGTACAATTTTGAAATTCAACATTCTCAGATTGTTCTTTTCCCTCACCAAACATTCCCAGGTTTTCCAATACCCTGGCCACCTCTTCTTCATAGTCTCGCAAAGGGGTATTCTGCAGACTTGGAGGTGGTGTGAGTGATGGACCGACCTCATTCATCTGAATTGGGGTATGCCACTAGGAATTCACCTACATAGAGCGTCTTTGTTTTGCTGGGTTCAAAGGCACAGAGGAATTTTTCCTCTTCCGTGTCCTTCTCGGACCTGGGGTTATAGGCCCTTACTGTTCTGCTACTGGGTTTTCTAGAGGTGGGGCCAGAGTAGGATTTACAATATTGTCCTAGGTTAACTACACATCCTAGTGACTATCACATGTGATATATCATTGCACAATTAATGTCAACTCCTACCATGGTTGCCTTAATGTTGAAGGGTGAATCCTTTTCCCTATTCGAGCTAAGTTCTCATCTGGGTCCTAGAACACTACAACCGCATTATGCAGAAGGACATGCCTTTTTGTCCATTTGGTTCCCTCAGCTAGAAGCCTATTGACTTCAGCTATGACTACTTTAGAGACTATTATATCCCTGCCTTTTACTATGGTGCTACCATTCTGCAAGTTCTGCAAGAAGTTGAGTGTTATTTCTTCTTGAAATCCCTATAATTTATTAAGATATTGTAGCCATTCTGTGCGCTCGAGAATTTCCCAAGCCTAGTCTGATACCTTGAGTACTGAGGGATCATTTCGAATAGCTCTACTTCCCATGCCTTCTATGTTCCTATGACTGGTTCTCCTGTATGGACTTATCCTATTCTTTCACAAATTAGAATAGCAGCAAAGATTGTTAAGGCAATTAACAGTAAAAATGACGTTGATTTGGGAATTAACAACATATACAGTCAAGTCATTTGTCTCATCAACCATTTTCAACATATGCCTATAATTCACTTTCATGCCATCCATAATGGTTGCCATTGTTTCTCTAATCAGAAATACCTTACTAACTATTACGCATATCCAATCATCATGCAGTCTCTAACTGAAAATCAATTTAATAATTAGCATTCAATTATCCATAACTATTTCAAACGCTTTTCACACGTAGACCATCCCCCCTCCAATGGGAAAAATGACATCCACGTCTGTTGAGCGTGTGGAAAGAAAGCACATGAATTGAGGACTCATAAATGCAAACAATCAATCAAGAAAAGCAGAACAATTTATGACAAAGAAACTAAAGAAAGACACGTATCAGTGGTAAAAATGGTTGAGAAAGGTAACAATAGATGTCTACATTATTATGTGAAAAGATGTTCACCGCAAGCGATATTAGTGATGGACGCATAATTGGCGATAAACAGTGATGACTGTCATGGATTGATTGAACAAATATATAATATAATGAATATGTGACATAAGTTACCATGCACATTGGCTTGTAAGAGTGTTTTTCAAATGGGAAACCAACTTAGAAATGAATCCATAGGTGGAAATAGAATAGAGAGCATTTGGCAGTGTAAGATAATACTCCAATACCATAAGAAGAGCCACTACTACCAACAAGTTTTCATAGCCTTGACAAGCTTGCTTTTTATCCCCAAAAATGAGCCAGAGTCCTCCTTTTAATATGTAGTTGATTTTCCTTTTTCTGCCATAAACGGACCACTATGCTGGCATGGTGACTAAATGATCATAGTGCCATTCAACAAGATGATCAGACTCGCTCGTAATGAGACCCCCTGTCCTTCTGATAGTTTGTAATCATCAAGAAGTTCATTACCTTGGTTTGGTAGCCAAAAATGGAATGTCACTTGTTACATCTTTATGGTCATGGTAGGTTGGCTCATGATGAGACCCCCTATCCTCTTTAAGACAGTATTTTATTGCTTTTGCATATTTCTTTAGTTTTATTTTTCTCATCTTTTGATGGTTTTATAAAAAGAGGGAGCCTCATTTGCTCCTTAATATTCAAGGATGGCGTAAGGAGTAAAAATATGCCAAAGAAAGGTTATAATCTTACCCCCATCCCATCATTTCGAAGGAATTTGTAAATTTGAAAGTGTGGTAACTAAGCCAGCATTGTTTGAAATAACAAATCATTTTATGATGTGTAAAAAAAAAATATGTCTATCTAGTCATTATAGAGATGCACCATATTAGCTTTTGGATAAAGATAACCATCAAGAGGCTTCATAAATCATAATAATGTTGATATTACTATTGTTCTTCATGTTGGACACAAATCCACTTAGACAGTGTTTATTCAAAACATAAAAGAAAAGAAGATGGCAATGATTGGCAATGAATCAAATAAAAGAATCACAATTTGTCCTAAAATAAACATAAAAGTCTTGTTCAATTTGTTTTTCTTAAGCAAGAGACGGTCCTTCTATTGACTTAAAAAAGAAAATAAATTACATAGGTTATAGCAAGTGCTCAAAAGCGCAAACCCCGACAAGGAAGAGGGAGAAATAAACAATGTGCCCTAAAACCAGATAGCCCATAAACAAAACACACAGAGCAGTGGCGCGTGAAAACCCCCTAAACTACTCGACCAATTATGGCCGTCGATCTTCCCCTTCTAATCCGACGGCTAGTATATATATCGCATAGCATAGAAGCAAGATGTATACCACGCGATGACGGCGGTATTCCTTCCGCGGTCCCCACCACGTGTCGTGCTCTGAAAGGCATCGCTAGATTTTCCTTAAAACCACCAATGGGTTTGAGGGCACTTGATAAAGGTGGTAAACCATTAGTCATTTTCACCTCTCAGTCCCACAAACTTTCACGACCATCTATGGCCATTGATCTTCCCCCTTTTGATCCTACGACCCCAAGCAATATCGCACATCTCATATGCACGAGGAATACCGCACGATGAGGGTGGTATACATTCTTCTTCCCTGGCCACGCGTCAATTTCTGAGTGGCATCACATGCAATCCATGAAAAATGTTTACTGGTCAAAGGGTGCCCGATGCAAGTGGTAAATCCTGGGTAGTTTATGACTTCAATTTGCTACTCTCCTGGTCTCCAAGGTTTTGCCTGAGGAAGCCATGCCCTAAAGGGTCACCTTTTGTCAATCTTCATGGTAGCCTATTTTTTGGGAGATTTTCCTTTTGTGTAGAGAGCTTCTGGCCCTATGAGTTCTTCCGTCCAGACTCCCAATAGAACCCGGGCTAATGTAGACTGAGCTAAAATCCTGAGCAATCCTAAAGTGCTCCTCGACTAAGAATATGTCTAAAGTGAACTTATTCCTCATTTGCATAAATTGAAATGGTGTCTCTCAATCTATTCTGATAGTGTTGTCTATTTATGAGTGCTCAAGATGAGCATTCATCTCTCACTCTATCATTTTTTACCTCCTCCCACCAGTAGCACCTGTCAGTAAGCTTGCTTCGAACCCCTTCATTGGCTAGCCAATCCGCCACTTTGTTGGCTTCCCTGCGAACATGCACAAACCTGAGAGTTTTTAGAATTTTTAGGTGTGATTGAATTCTTTGGTAGACTTGCAGAAGTTGCCAGTGACCTGAGATTTTCTCTAGAGCTGCTCCAACACTAATCCGTTTGACCGAATTAATTACTAATTCTGAGTCAACCTCAATGATGACATTATGAATGTTGTGCTTGAAAAATATTTCCAAGCAAAGCTCCATCGCCATGAGCTCAACCATATTGTTGGTTGCCTTCCCTAGATAACTATTGAAAATGACCTATATGTTTCCCTCATCTCTCAAGACCCCTCCATAGCCTACTTCTCCAGGATTTCCTTTAGAGGCCCCATCTATGTTAAATTTTAAAAAAACCTTGAGAAGGGGGCTGCCAGAGAGTCTTTCCTTCTGAGATATTCCCATTGATCTATAGAGGAAACTGAGGGGGATGAACCTGAAGCTCCAACTTTTCCAAGATTTTGGCCTCTCTGTGTCCTATGGGTTTTCCTAAAGAAACACCCCCCAGGATGTGAATAGTCTCCTTGAGTTGCTTAAGGATTAGCTTAATGATGTTTCTCACTAGGCTCGTCTTATCTTTGAAAATCCGGTTATTGCGCTCCTTCCAAACATTCCAGATTACAAACCCTGGGGTCAACACCTAGGTGAAGTTTATTGTCTCATTATCCAAGAAATTTTTACGCCAGTTCTTCAGTGTAGCAATGATGTCATTTACATGTCTATCTGTCTACTCGAAGACATCTCCAACCCAGTTCCAAAGTGTTGTAGTGAATGAGCATCTATTCAGGAGATGATTAGTGGTTTCTTCCTATTGACCACACAGATGACATCTTGAGGGGCCAACAAAGCCTCTTTTCCTTAGGTTGCCCCATGTCAGAATCTTACCCTTTTTCACTAGCCACTTGAACAGTATGACCTTCATCCAACGAGGATTATACCATAGTTTTTTCCATGTCTTATCAGTGTTTGGAAAGTTGAGCTTTGTGTCTATTCTTTTGGCTTCCTTAAGGGTGAAGAGACCTGCCTTATTCTTTCCCCATCTTAATTGATCATCTAAGGTTGAGGCTAAGATTTGTCTCTTTTCCAAAAGAGTGTTAAGGGCTATAGCTTGAGTCTTCATCATGCCCATTTCACTGTAATTTGGAAGTTTCCATATTCACCATTTCCCGTTGTTACTTGATTTATCCCAATAATCATTCACCCTTCTTAATCCTTTGGTGATGGTATCTGTGTGAATGGCTGCTAATTCTTCACTACGGAGATTATCCTCCTGCTACCAATTATCCTCCCAGAACTAGGCCAGATTTCCATTTCTGATCTCCCAGAAACTATGTTTTTGGACTAGGGCCTTGTTCTCCCATGCTTTCTTCCAAATTGGTGAACGTTTTACTTGTCATGTCATTCTTATGAGGTTCTTCTCCTGCCAATTGCTTGCATAATTTTGCTTCCATAGTTTAGCCCAGGGGGCTTGTATTTCCTTTAGCCATCTCCACCAGACTTTGGCTCCTAGAACTCTGTTAAGAATTCCTGGGTCATGAAGCCCTAAGCCTCCATGGGATTTTGGTTTGCAAACCCTATCCCATGCCACTAGAGCCCATTTCTTCTTTTCTTCACCTTTCCCCCAAATGAAATCTCTCTGAGTGTTTCTTATTTTAGTAATTACTCCAATTGGTGCTGGAATAGCTGATAGCATATAGATAGGGATGGTTTGGAGGATAGCCTTAGTTAGAATTAGCCTCCTTGCTAGATTTAGGGCTCTATTTTTCCATTTGCTAATCTTCTCTTTTAGCTTATTTAGAACAGGCTCCCAGATTTCCTTGTGTAATGGTTTGGCAGTGAGGGGAACTCCCATGTATTTCGAGGGCAATGACTCTCTTTGAAAGCCCAAAATTCTGGAAATATTTCTTTGAATCGCAATATCAGTGTTGAAAAAGAAAATCTTTGATTTAGTAAGACTTACCTCTGTGACCGCTACCATGGCGAACTCACTCAGAATCTTCTTAAATGCTCTGGCTTCCTTGCTTGTGGGTGCGCCTTGAAGCATAATATCATCCACAAATTGTTGATTTTTTACCGAGTCCCCACCTTGAGTGAGTCGCAGACCCTGAATTCTCCCTTCCTCCTTAGCAACTCTGATTGCTCTCCCTAACCCTTCCATCATTAGAATGAAAATCAAAGGAGAAAGTGGATCACCTTGTCTAAGACCTCTAATAAGCTTGAAGGTTTTGGATGGAGAACCATTGAGAAGAATTGAACAACTGGCAGTGGTAACTAGTGCCATGATCCACTTAATCCAATTATAATCAAAGCCATATGCTTTAAGAACTTCTCTTATATATGACCAACTAAGTTTCTCATAGGCCATTGCTATGTCCAGCTGAATTAGCATCACTGCCTGTTTATTAGTGTTCAGTGAATGAACCACTTCATGAGCTTGAATTATGTTGTTAAGAATTTGTCTTCCTTCCACATAGCCCATTTGATCCTCTGACACAAGGGTAGGGATGAGTGGTTTGAGACGGTTGGAAATTACTTTGGATATTATTTTGTACACCACATTGCATAATGCTATAGGTCTAAATCTATCTAGAGAGGTGGAATTTCCCTGTTTGGGGATTAAGGAAATAAAAGATTCATTGAGAGCCTTCAAGACTGTTTTAAATCTTCGAGAGTCTTCCACAACCTCCAGAATATCCTGTTCTAATATCCTCCAACATGTTTTGAAAAATTCCACAATTAAAGCCATCTAGGCCTCGTGCTTTCCCATTGTGCATCTCTATAATAACTTCCTCAATATCTTCCTCTGTGACTGGTTTGTTGAGATTGTTCTTGTCTTCTCTGGATACCAATTTAGGAATGTACTGAGTGAACCTCTTCATAGACTGATGTCTATCCACCATGGTTTCCTCAGCAATTTTCTCAAAATGTTGTGCTAGGACCTCTTCCATCTCTTCATGAGTGTTTCTTTCTATTCCATGTTGATCTGTAAGTTTCACAATCCTGTTATTGTTTCTATGAGCTATGGTGGATCTGTGAAAGAATTTGGTGTTTCTCTCCCCTTCCTTAATCTATTGTACTCTGGATTTCTGTCTCCAGAATATTTCTTCTTGTAGACATCTATTTTCCCATTCATTCTAAAGTGACTTTGCCATCTCTTTCCTTTCGTTTGAATAGCCTTCTGTGATAAGAATTTGGTTTAATTCCTTTATTTTCTTTTCCACTTCTCCTTTAGCTTTGAATATATTGCCAAATTCCTTTTTATTCCACTCTTTGAGTCTATCTTTAATGTGTTTGATCTTGTAGTGTAGAAGGAACATCTTTGTACCTTGGAGGTGTAGCTCTTCCTTCCACCATTTTTCAATGTTTGTAAGGAAATCTGAATGTGTGAGCCAAGAATTTTCAAACCTAAAGGGGATGTTCCTTAGTTTGCCAAAAAGAGAAGCTTCCAATTGAATGGGCTAGTGGTCTAAACCTCCAAAATTTAGGATGAGTGCAATTAGGCTACTTCCCATGAGAAGTAGTTCCTCTGAGATAATAAATCTATCTAATTTTGAGGCTACTTGAGATGAGCCCCCCCTTTTATTATTCCAAGTGAAGATTCCATTGTTGGTTTCCATATCTGCCAGTTTCATATTGGTGAGGAAGTACTGGAAGGCAACTGAATCCCTACCAAGTGTTCTAGTTCCTCCTTTCTTCTCTGTGAGTGATTTTAGCATGTTAAAATCACCTTCTAGAATCCAGGGTAGAGCTGGGTGTCTCTTCTTCATATCCTCCAATGTTGTGATGATTCGAAGTTTGTCCTCCACTGGCTGAGGACCATAGACATTGGTGACCATGTAACATTGCCTGTTACCCACCGGTTGGATAATCAAGGAAAGGTGGTTTCTAGATGCCTCCGCATCAATCACACCAAATTTCTATGGATCCCATAGAGTGATAATTCCCCCAACAGATTTATTTTTCTTAACCTCAAGGTATTCATATCTATTTAACCATTTGCTATGTTTTTCTCTGATATTCTCCACTGAGCATTTTGTTTCCTTAAAGAATACTATGTTAGTTTTTTCCTCTCTAATCCTATTACCTAGATCCCTCTGTTTTCTTCTACTCCCTAGTCCTCTAATATTCCAGGTTGCGATTTTCATTGGGGTGGGGTTTTGAAGGAGTAACTAGAAAGGTCTTTCATCCTTCCTAAGTCAATCATGAGTTTGCCACACTCCAGCAGCAGTTCTTTCTATCTTTTCCTTCCCCTCTTCTTGCCTGGATTTTTTTATTAATTTTCCTATTAATAATCCTATAGAGGAAGTCCCTTTACTTTCCTGGTTATCATGACCTCTTCTGACTCCTATAGTTGTTTAATGTGACTTGTTAAGGAATAACTATTGTACCATTTCCACATCCTCCTGAGGTATGGAGTTTATTCCCAAGTTTCCTCCTTGTTCGAGAAACTTTTCCAGTTCTAGGTTCTCCCTTTCCATGATCTCTTGTAAGTCTTGGTCCTCTGTGCCACTTTCACGCGGAGTCATGTCATGGTCTTTTTCCATGTCCATGGTACTCAAAGGGTCCATCGTGTGCTCATTCTATCCTTGTGTGAACTCCATGCTAGTCTCTTTTTCTTTCCCCCTTGCTGCCTAATTCTTTGTGCACTTATGATCATCTCCATCTACTTCTTTTTCTCCTAAGATATCGAAACTATTGTGACTTATTGTTTTGTTCTCATTCTCAATAGGGTTCTTCTTTGTCTTCCTACCCCCTCCTTTTCCTTTTCCTCCTACTTTGGTGAAACCTGTTTGATCTTTCCCTTTGTTGGTGTTTAAGTGTTCCTCCCTTTTATTAAGAGAACAGTCTCTAGATAGGTGCCCATGCTCATGACATTTGTGACATCTGAATGAGATATCCTCATAGTCAACTGTTTGTTCCCATTCTTCGTCATAGACTTCTAGAATGACCTCATCTGGAAGGGCTCCTGATAGGTCCATCTCCACAAATATACAGGCATAGGAGATATATTTTCCTCATAGGGTTGCCTCAGAAATCTTTAAGAAATGACCTAATTTATTGCCTATAGCTTTTAAAGACTCTAGCAACCAGTAATCTAAGGGTAAGGAGTAGAGTCTAATCCATACCAGTACCGAAGTGAAGGTTTCTCATTCTGGCACAAAGTTCATCATCCAAGGCTGCATATAGAGACTAGCAGCTATAAAGAAGTACGGTCCTCCTTCAAAAATTTTGTCTCTGTCATCCATGCTCGTGAACACCACTATAAAAAAACATTTGGATCCTAGATGTATATTTAACTCTCCCTTTGGTTTCCAGTTGTATTTTATCCAAGTGTACAACACTTTCTCTGATGGCCAGATTCCCATAAAATTGCATAAAATGGCATAGTTAGCCATGTGATCCATGTGCTCTTTCAGAGCTGGATTATTCAATAAAACCTGTGGTTTAGTTATGGTCTTGGGTTTACAGGGCCCCATTTTGGTTCTATTCTCTATTCCCTGACCTTTATCTTCTGCTTTCTCTTCTTATCGGTCTTCCTCATGGGTCCCTTGTTCTACATGGGTTTTTCTTCCTTCTTCCTTTTGATTCTCATTTTTTTTTGTCTTGTCCTCCAAGGAATTTGGAGGCTTGTTCTTATTCCCTACTCTTCCTCTATTTGAAACCTCATTGTTTTGGGAGGGAGTGGAGCTCCCTCCTCCTTGTGCCTCCATGGTTACCTGTTACCCTCTGTCGCTCTGTTTTTTGAACCCTAGAACCTCAGTGGCCTCCCACCGCTATGACCAATTTCCAATCATAAAAGTCTTGTTCAATTGTTTGAATGACAATTGTTCAATTTTTTGGACATCAAAATAAAAAAGAAAAATTGATGTCCAGTCATTTGAATGACCAGTATAAATAAGAAAAAAAATGCAAAAGTGTTGTTCAATCAATTGAACAACAATCGTCCAATCGTATGAACAACAAAAAATGAAAAAAAACAAGTACAAAAGTGTTGTTCAATCGATTGAACAACAAATGTTCCATCGTTTGAACAAAAATTATTAATAAAAAATGCAAAAGTGTTGTTCAATCAATTGAATAATAATCATTCAAACGTTTGAACAACAAAAATTAAAAGACACCAAAAAGTGTTGTTCAATTGATTTCACAACAATCGTTCAATCGTTTGAACAATGAAAATGTGAAAATGAAAACGTGAAAAAAATGTTGTTCAATCGATTGAACAACAATCGTTCAATCGTTTGAAAAACGACAATTCAAAGATGTAAACAATGTTGTTCAATCAATTGAACATCATTCGTTTAATCGTTTGAACAACAAAAATAGAAAAATGCAAAAGTGTTGTTCAATCAATTGAACAGAAATCATTTAATCGTTTAAACAATGAAAATATAAAAACTCAAAAAGTGTTGTTCAATCGATTAAACAACAATCGTTCAATCATTTGAACAACAAAAATATAAAAACACAAAAGTTTTTTTCAATCAATTGAACAACAATCATTCAATCGTTTGAACAACGAAAATATAAAAATGCAAAAGTGTTGTTCAATTTATTGAATAACAATCGTTCAATTGTTTGAACAGCGAGAATGTAAAAACGCAAAAAGTTTTGTTCAATTGTTTGAACGGAAAAATAAAAAATGCAAAAATGTTGTTCAATCATTTGAACAACAAAATCAAAACAAAAAAATATTGTTTAATCATTTGAGAAACAAAATCAAAACACAAAAATGTTGTTCAATCATTTGAATAGTAAAATCATGTTATGAAACCAGCTCAAGAAAAGATAGAAAAGTTAGATCAACGCCTTAGAATTCAGCCTCTTCGAGGGGGAAACCTCCTTTACATTACATAAATGAACAATTATTTCATGATTCAAATGACAAAACCTCCTTTCTATATATAGGAATCTAAGGAGTCACAATATAACCCAGCTGACCTAACAATAATAATATAAAGCCACAAAAATAACAATAGAGGGATTCTATGGGGCACAGTAATAACAATATGGGGGCAATAGGGGCACAACAATATTAATAAGGGGTACACCTACAATAGTAATGGGGTAATCACTAGTATTCTAGGGACCCAACATGCCCCTCTCCTTCAAAAAAAGTGTTGTCCTCAATGCTTGAGTAGTTCTGGATACTTCTGTATAAAATTCTCATCCTCCCATGTGGAATCTTCAGTGGATAAGTTCCTCCACTTGATAAGATGCTCTGAAATTGATTGATTTTGTAGCTGTCGAGTTCTTATTTCTGTGACTACTTTTGGTTCCAATATAATTTTCCCTTCCTCATAAAGTTCTGGTAATATTGTTTGAACTGGGAGCTTTTCACCTATAACCTTCTTTAAACATGAAACATGGAAAACTGGGTGCAATCGAGAAGTTGCAGGAAGCTCCAATTTGTATGCCATAGTACCAATCTTTTCCAAC
>APFE031722069.1:0-14536 GCA_000404065.3 Pinus taeda
ACCCCCCATGTCAAGGACTCGTGAGAAACCTATTGTGAGTAGAAGGATGAAAGTATGAACTCACTTTTTTTAGTCGCTCCCACTTGGAATTCATCTGGGGATACCATAGAGGAGTAGTACTACCCTTTTAGAAGATATGAGGAAAAATACATAAATTGGACCTTGCTACAACACGGAAGGGACCAAGACGTGCTAGATTTTACCAATATTTTTCTTACCCTTCACACAAAGTTGGGTATTAAGGATTCTGAGTGGAATTTTGTACTCAAATACCATGGCTACCTACATAGATATATCCAGGATGAGATGGAGTACTTGGACGTCACCTTGCTTAGCACGGTGTACCGATACATTGTCAAGATCGAGTAGAATTTTAAACAAAAGATGCGAGACTTTGGATCCACGAATCTGAATCATGAGAAAGGCTTCCCCAAACCATAGAACCAAGGAAAAAGCCATGATGGGGCGACCTAAGGCAACCCATCAAAGCCAAAAGAAAAGAACAACACCACAAAGTCAAAGAAGGAAAGAGGAAAGTGGTGTGAGTTCCACAAGAGCCCCACTCATAACACAAGTGTCGAACGAAGCAGTCATTGGTGGTTGAGTTAAAGGCTTTAGAATTAGATGCATGTTCTGACCCTTAGTCAGAACATGACAAGAGGAATGACAAAGGGAAGCAGATCATTGATGTGGAGCCTAGCACCACTGTTGCCACTGCCAAGATCTAGAAGAATGAGCTTGAAGATCTAGAGGAGGTGCAACATATTTTCCACTCACAAATGTGAGTAAAGGGTTCGTCACTGAAATTTGTTGTCAACAATGGAAACCAAGAGAACCTCATTTTAGCAGAGGTCATGAAGTAGTTGGGACTACCAACTACACCACACCTAAATCCGTACATTATCTCGTGGCTTCACTAAGGAAGCGATCTCTGAGTCCGTGAGTAGTTTCGCCTTCCCTACAACATCAACCCCTTCGTAGATGACGTATTGTGTGATGTTGCACCTCTTGATGTTTGTGATGTATTATTAGGCCAATCATACTTGTGGAAGCGACATGTTGTGTATGAGTCAAGGCCTCATGTTGTCACTATTTCTTTCGGTAATTCATTATACATGATATCAGAGGTAGCCTCACCTACTGCAACCTCTTTGATCTCTACTAAGAAGTGCAGTAAGATCATCTACGAGACTAGGAAATTTATGTTCTTTCTAGTTCACTTTCAAAGCAAGGGGAATATTATAGCCACATTGATGGCCCCTGGGAAGGGTTCCTCCACGTAGCAGAAGTAGGTGGATACGGTCATGAAATAATACAAGAACATCTTCTTCTCACCCACGGGGGTATCGTTGCACCGTCAAGTCAAGCATTCATTCAATCACCCTCCTAGAGCACCTCTACCCAATGGGACGATATATTGTCACTCGATTATGGAAAATGCCAAGAAGAAGCAGTGGCATGATCAAATTTGGTTCCTACACAAGTTTCAAGTGGGCGACAAAGTCTCGTTGCATCTGTAGAAAGAATGACTTACAAGAGCCCATCGGAATTTTAGATCACTCTAATATGGTCCTTACACCATCACCAAGGTTGCAGGAAACAATGCGTTGAAGCACAAAATTCCCCCATTCCTTTGAAGGCACCGAGTGTTCAATATGGACCGCTCTTGGCCATGCTTACCTCCATTAATTGACACATTAGATATTGTAGAACAACTCATGAGGGACCCTCAAGTTAGGGTTTTGGTTGTTTAGGGTTTGCTCTTATTGTTCAAATATAAAAAGGCCCTTGAACCTCATTGTAATGTAGTTTAGAGGCATGTAGCCACCACATATCTTCTCAAAGATAAACTACCATCACTAAGCTAGTCTCATTTCCATACTATTTGTAAGCATATTTCATTATTTGATATTAATCAAAAGAAGTGTTATTTCTGCTACATCTTTGTATTTATGGTTATATATGTAATTTGTTGTATTCCTCTTTAAATTCAGATCAAATCATCAATGGAGCATCAATTAACAAATAATCTAATATTTGGAGAATCAAACAAATCATCTCTTATATCTAGAAGCTAGTTTAATAAGTCCTTGTGCCGTTGTTTCTTGCTCAAGATGAGATCGAAATAGAGGGAATAATTTTCCAAATGTGGGCTGTAAGAATAACAACACTTGTACCATTGAGTTCTCACGTGAAGGGGAGATGCTTAGTTTTAAATGATATTTGCAAATCATTTTAGATGTTAATAGCCTACCCTCGATTAGGGTGACTAACAATGAGGAATTGGATGTTGGGGAGAGCGTCTCCCATATCCCATTGCATTGAACAAGGAGGGAGGCATTGCTATCCTAAACATGCATAGTGCTTATGATTTTATTAGACATTCACCATAATTTTAAGCCTACTATACTTCTTTTCTCTTCTAACAAGCATTGTCAGTGCTTGAAATTTTTGCAATGGTAAATATCCTACCCTATTGTAGGTGGGATTATTCCATCATCTATCTAGTGATGTCGAGAATGCACTTAGTGAAAAGTATACAGATCTATGGTGGGATTATTTTTTTTTCTCTAAAGAAGTGTTACTTGTTTTTGGGGATGCAAGGGCAGTGCTCGAGGATTGCATGGTCTCCATTATAATTTCAAAGTTCTATAGCTACAATTGCTTATTTGATTTTTTAGTTAATGGATTAGAGTCTCAAGTTGGGTCTCAAGCAATTTTAGGTTGTGCAAATCTAAAAACATGGACAACACTATACGGGGAGGAAGTTGGCATCATCACCACGCACATAATGCATTTATCTTTGTTTTTTTGGAACCTCGTGATAATGTATTTTGGCTATTGGATTTTCTAGTGAATCGTATTATCTCTTCCCTCTTCGATTTGTTTGTGTTGTTCTTTTCTTGTTTTTTTATTTTAATTCCCCAAGGGGTTCACTATGTCTTTCACCTTGGGGTCTTCTAGCTGCAAGGGTCACGATGAAAGGTGTGGTTGTGCTTGGGGTCTAAAAGTTTGACTACATGCCCAGGACCAAGCCCAAATGATTTTTGTTATATTCCACTCACCAATACCTTGAGAAATTTGTGAAGAAATCAGTCAAGTTGATTCTTCGAGCACTAGTGACCACTAGGCTTATTCTAACTCTAATATTCTGGGAGAAGAGTCAAACTAGGTTCGTGACCCTTTTTATGCCACGGGAAGAGATGACCAATACCTAATTTCCATCACCCTCCATTGACAAATGAAACCTCTTTTGGGTCATCCTAAAATAGAAGAGTGAAGATCGTAATGACATAACTTTTATCGTGAAAAAATATTAAGTGGGTGCAGTGATATCAACATTCATCTTTGGCTAGCTTGGATGCTTGTCTGACTCATCTCGAAATCCACCTTCAATGTGAGATCAATCCCACTACTCTAGCAAACACTAGCACACATGTTCTTGCTCTAATGACATATTTGAATGTGTGGCCTCATGTTATGTTTTTAAGTAGTTGTTTTGTTTTTCTACATAGCTTAGCATTAGTCATTTCTTGAGAAAGGTGACAAACTAGGTCTACAAAAGAATTTCTTAATGCTAAGCTCACAAACCAAACATTGGAATGCATATGAATTGCAAATGACAAATTATAGAAGTATAAAGAACACTAGATCTACACGATAAGAATTATGTCTAAGATAAATTATATGTTATTAATTAATCTCAAACATGGATTTTAGAAATATTATAGCTTTTTTTGTTTTTTTGTGTAAATTAGTAGATGTATATTAAATCATAAAATTACATAGGATACAAAAAGTCTGTATGAAAAAACAGAGAAAACATATCCATCTAGTTTTCCGAAAATGATTGTCAGCACCTGAACCTGCATCTTTAGAATCCGAGACTAACCATGCAGGGCTGCCTAACAAGGGACATAAATGAGAAAAGGCAACCATCCAGGGTTTCTTTGACAGAAGACACAAATGAAAGAGGGCCTGTAGGACCTCATAACCACCACAAAGAGAGACAAAAGGAAAGAAAAACAAGAAAACATGAAGCCATTACAGCTTCAGAATCACATAATCTTTGTTGGTTGCACTTGGATTGGCTGTTGCAGTCTCGTTATCAAGATTCAGAATCCTTTGAGGAATGGGGTGCTTCACCATGCTGGTGTCAGTTTCCTCTGCTGGGACATCCACAACAATATTAGTTCCCTATGAAACAGAGAGCTTGAGGAGATTGATGAGAGTTGCCAGCTTGTGTGACAGGATTTTGACTTCTTGAGTCAATGCACTGATGTTGAACTCCATAGCATCTAACTTTGTTGAATTCTCAGTTGAAATGAGTGAAGTGGCTTGTGTGCTTTTTTGATTTCTTCTGCCTACATGCTGAGCACTCTAGCCAACATTGTCTTCATACGCCACGTTTCACTTTGAGTTTTAATGAATTGCGTGGCTCTAGTTGTCGTCGTGCTTGGGTCCGATATCCAGTCCATTTTCGTCTCGAGATCTTGAAATTCAATTTGTTCTTCTTCCTCGATGAAAACAACTTCAAGCTCTTCAATTTTTCAATTTTCTATCTTATTGATATGGGTCTCATAAGCCTCATGGACTTTTTTCAGGTCCCGATTAGCAGACGCATTACGACTACCCTCTCAAGCCATAGTGTTATTGCAGGTGTTGGCATGTATAGAGGAGACAGTGAACTTCCTAATAGCACTAAGATTGTTAAGAATCAAGCAAGGAGAATGTGATGTCTTGATTTCCTAGTTGATTACCTTAGTTATAGCTGAAGGTCAAATGTTCTGGATTGAGATCTCCCACTTCGCCTTTTGAAATCCACTGTTCCTGACATAATAACTCTCATTTAGATTTCTCAGCTCCTTCTCATGATGTCGATCTAGAGCCATTACTCTGCCATGCTTGAGGCTACTGGTTCAAAGCCAAGTGTCCTCACTTGTTTCTTCCTCACTGTGACGATCATACTTTTTGTTGATTGTCCTCCGCATCCTATATACTTCATCCTTGTGGATGATTTTCCACCTTTCCCCAGGTACCCCATAGGCCTATCACCTGTTGTACCTCCGTTTGGAGTTAAGTATATTGCTAATTTAGATGAGTTACTAATGAGCCATATCCTATAGCCTGTCTTCCACTCTCGATTCTCCTGTAAGATCCTGCCTTGAGATGAGAGTGCACTAATTCCTAAGCTCATCCTCTATGACATCTTGCCAACACATGTCAATGATCTCCATCGGATGGTCGACCACGTGGTTGGCAAGGTTGTCCGCTAAGACATTTGCTTTCCGCCTAACTGCGTGTGGAACAATGCTACTAAGGGAGGAGAGATGTCTCGCAATGAGTGCTATAACCATGGCTAATCTCCAGTGCTTCATAACTTTCTTCATCCGTGTCCCATTTTGCATTCTTCTAGCCGCAGTGATGGCCAAGAGGGAATATCCTTCCACTATTACATAGCCTTTACCCAGACGGATGAGGGTTTGCAACCCCTATTCCAAGGCCGCAAATTCTGCTTCATTATTGGTGGCCTCCCCAAGCGCTCTGCAGAAAATGTGGAGGATTTCACATTTGCCATTACGGATGATGCCTCCAAGCCCTACAGGACCAGGGTTACCCCTGGAGGCCCCATTGAAATTTAATTTGTAGAACCCGAGGGTGGGGGGCATCCAGGTTGAAGGAACAGGAGCTGGTCGAGGGTGGTTTTCTTGAGCCTTGTGACTCATCACACCATTCATGCCAAACAACAGCAGGATGTGAGAATCGTTGGGAGTGAGCATCTTGTCCTGCTCCACTTTGCAGGTGGTAAGGGTAGTCTCTTTTAAATTGTGCATGATGATTGTTTTGATGGTTTCAAGCTGCTTGGCTTCTTTTTCAAAAATTCTTCTGTTCCTCTCTTTCCAAATGTTCCAAACTATGAAACTGGGGCAGAGCCTCCAAAGGTTGTTAACCGTATTACAACTGGAATACTTTGTGTGTCAATTTGCAATGGAGTCTTGAATAGAATCTCTGTGTCTATCTATTTGTTTCAATATTCCCTTCATACATTCCCACAGATTATTGTTCCAGGCACAGTTATTAAGGAGATGGTTCATCATTTCCTCATCCTTTTCATAGAGGGGGCATCTGGAAGGCCTAGTAAAACCTCTTTTCACTAAATTCTCCGAGGTAAGGATTTTGCAATGCATGAGAAGCTAAAGAAAAGACTTTATCTTTGGCCAGAATGCATTGTTCCAGACATTTGGGTACCAAACTACTTTGTTTTCAAGGTCCTGGTGCTCAATATACATTCTAGCCTCCTTGAGGTTGAAAGTTCCCCCGTTGAGTTTACCCCAACTGAGTTGGTCCTCCTCGTGAGTGGACTGCATCATTCTCTTATTCAGAGCAAAGTTTAAGGTGCTGAGGAGGTCTATCATGTCATCCTTCAGGGGGAGAGGCTCTAAGTTCCATTTCCTCCAGTGCTAGTTCTCATTGCCACCAAACTAATATTGATGGACTTTTATCTTGCCTGTCTCCTGAAACCATCTCTGTAGGGAAAGATAGTTGGGGTTTTCGAGTTTAGGTAGTTGTTGCCATGCCTCCTCTTAGAATAAAGCATTCTTGCCATTACGAATTTCCCAAAAGTAGTGGTCCTGAATGAGGTGGTTGTTAGCTCTGGATAAATTCCAAATAGGGGAACCTTTAGGGGCATCTATCATTCTGATCAGATCCTCAGCTTTCCAAGTTTCGACATATTTGGCCTTCCACAGTTTTTCCCAAGGTGTATGGGGTTCCTTGATCCAATGCCACCAAAGCTTGGCTCCATAAGCTTTGTTGATAGTGTCGAGGTCTTGCAGCCCTAAGCCCCCCACGTTTTTGGACTTGCATAATTTAGTCCAAGCTATAAGTGCCCATTTATGTTTATCTACTTTGCCCAACCAAAGAAAGACTCTTTGAATATTCCTAATTTTATATATAACCATTTTTGGAGCTGGGAAGATAGAAAGCATATAGAGAGGAATGGCTTGCAGAGCCACCTTAGTCATTACAAGTCTTCCTGCAAAATTCAAAACTCTATTGGTCTAGTAATTTCCACTATCCTCTACCCTAGAGAGAAAATGCTCCGAGTGGAGTTTCTGCCAAGGCTTTCCAGTGAGAGGAATGCCAAGATATTTAGATGGGAGGCTACGTCTTTTGAAACCAATGATATTAGTGAGGTTCTTTTGGATTGCCAAGTGTGTATGGAAGAAAAAAATAGAGGATTTATTGAAGTTAAGATCCATATGAGATGCTTGGCTGAACAGGTTCAAAATGGCTTTGAAACCTTGGGCTTCCTTAACTAAAGGGGTACCATGCAGCATGGTATCAGCTATGAATTACTGATGAATAGTTCCAGGAGAGTGATTCAGGGGCTGAAGACCTTTGATGATATTCCTATCCTTAGCCGATTTAATGATGCAAAATAGTCATTCCATTAAGATAACAAAATGGAAAGGGGATATAGGATCACCCTAATGAATGCCTCTTGAAGGGAAGAAGGGGTACAAAGGGGCGCCATTAACCAAAATATAGAAGTTGGGAGATTTGACCATGGCCAAAATCCATTTGATCCAACACTGGGCAAAACAAAAAGCTTTCAAAATAGCTTCAAGATAATTCCAAGAGACCTTATCATATGCTTTTGAGAGGTCCAATTGAATGATCATTCCAGCCTTTTTCTGAGACTGAAGGGTGTGGATCATTTCTTGTGCCAATAAAACATTGTCCATGATTTGCCTGCCTTCCACATAACCCGACTGCTCTTCTGAGATGACCAAAGGGAGAATAGGATTTAACCTATTGGCCATGACTCTTGAAATGATCTTGTACAACAGAGTGCAGAGAGCTATAGGTCGAAATTTAGAAGGTGTGCAGGCAGCCTCTTCCTTGGGGATGAGGGCAATAAAAGTGGAGTTTAAGGATTTAAGTATGGAGGAGGACCTTCTAGAGTCCTTGACTACCGCCCATATGTCCTGCTTCACTATATCCCAACAAGTTTTGAAGAAGTCAATGGTGAACCCATCTGGCCCCGAGGCCTTGCCATTGGCCATGTCTTTGATTGCCACTTCTACCTCCAAAAGGGTGACCAGGTGGTCTATGGACTTGTTCTGTTTCTCTTTGATTACCTTGGGAATAGAGGTAATGACTGCATTGATAGCCTCTTATCTGTTGATGTTTGGTTTTGAAGTAATAAGACTGAAGTGATTCCTGTGGATGGAGGCAATCTCCTAATGAGATTGAAAGAAGGTCCCATGTTCATCCTTAAGCTTGGTTATTTTATTAGTGCATCTGCAATCCGTGGCTAGCCAATGGAAAAATTTGGTGTTTTTCTCCCTGTCGTTCAGCCATTGAATACAGGATTTCTGTTTCCATAAAGTATCTTCATGATTACATATCTCATTCCATTTTTGTAGGAGGTTACGCTCCGTGTTAATGGAGTTTTGATATATGTCCCCCTTGATATAGTTGGTATGTATTAGAGTCATATGATTCTCCAAGGCTTGCTTGTCCTCAAAGATATTGCCAAAGACCTCTTGGTTCCAAGTTCGTAGCGTTTCCTTTATGTGCTTCAATCTAGAGTGGAGCCGAAACATTTTGGTACCTCTAACGTCCAAATGCTTGTTCCACCACAGTTGGATGTTGGTGGTGAAAGTGAGAGGACTGAGCCAAAAATTTTCAAAGCGAAAAGGTTTGTTTTTTGGAGTTCCAAGAATGGTTGCATGTAAAGAGATGGGCCAATGATCTGATCCTCCAAATGGAATAATATCAGATTCCAGTGTGACTCCCTCAAGGAGAATGGTGTCTGAGATTAGAAACTGATCAAGCCTAGATGCGATAAGCCTATCCCCTCCTCTCTTATTATTCCAAGTGAAAATGCCATTTTTGGGTTGGATGTCCACCAGGTTATCCGTTCTTATGAAAGAAATGAAGGCCTCTGCATCTCTATTTAGGGTTTGAAGTCCACCCTTATTTTCCCCAAGAGAGGTAATCATGTTGAAATCGTGCCATAGATGGCCTTAGCATTAGAGTGTCTTTGTTGCATCTTGGATAGGTTGTACAATAGCTGTAGCTTATCCTCCAGCCTTTGGGGGCTGTAAACATTAGTGGTTAAGTAAGTTCCAGCTTCTTCGAGGATCTGCATCTCAAGGGAAATGAAAGATCTAGAGGCCTAAGCATTAAGGAGGAGTAGAGAGTGTGGGTTCCAGAAGATGGCTAAGCCCCATTCCAGACCATTACCTTCTATCTCCAAGTGCTCCATTCTCTTTCCCATGTTTCTTCCTATCCCTTCCAGCTTTAGCTTAGAGCATTTGGTTTCCTGTAGGAAAACAATGTCTATATTTTCCTGTGTGACTTTCTTTTTCAATAACCTTTGTTTGGTTTGGCTGTTGAGCCCTTTTGGATTCCATGAGAGTATATTCATAGTTAAACAATAATTATGAGGAGAGAGGGAAAGCCTCAAGGGCTTTCATCTTGCCCAAGTTGATGAGCATTTGGCTGAGCTCATGGAAAGCTTCATAGTTTGTTCATCTCCCCACTTTCTTTTTGTGTTTTGCAGTAGAATGAGTTTGATGTAGGTTTTGTGTCTTAATGTTGAGTCCCTTTGTTACACCCAGACCCCTTTTCTGCCTTCTGAAGGCTGCGTCCTCCCTTGATAGAAAGAGGAAGTTGACTCTGTCAATCTCTTCCTCTCGAATGTGCTCCACTCCTTTTTGTTTCCATTGCTCAACTATGGTATTAAGGTCCATTCCTTCTTGTTCTAGAGTGTCATTTAGGTCCTAATCCTCTGTGCCCACTTCACTTACTGTCATTTCCTTGTTCCCTTCTGTGTCTTTCCTCAATCGTGGATCTCAGAGAAAATCATCAATCGAGATTGGAGTTGGCATCTAGGTGTTCTGATTGTTCATTTCTGGGATTTCTTACTCAGATGCCGGTGTTTAGGTATCCTCATCTGCCCTAGTTTCCTCTCCAAGCACCTCAAAGGCATTCATAGACCTTTTGTTGGTGTTTCCTGTCTTCATTTGGTTTCTTCTGTTGGTCTGGTGTCTGCCTGTGGGTCAGACGAAACAATCCTAATTTTTGCTTGGGAGATCCTTAGCCTTCTCTACAGGTTTGTGCAGGGGACATTCCCAGATCAGATGGTCATGTTCATGGAATTTTCTGCATTTGAAGGGTATTTTTTCGTAGTCTATGGCTTGGAAAAAGACTTCATCTCTATATTCCAACCATAGACCTTCATGAAGAGCACCTCAAACATCCATTTCAACATAGATTCTAGTGCAAGAAGTGTAATTTTTTTGGAGGGTTGCTTTAGACACTTGAATGAATGTGCCGAGTTTATTACCGATTTGTTCCAAAGTCATCGGTCTCTAGTAATCAATAGGGAGGGAAAACAGGTGAATCCAAATAGGAACATGCTTGAATGTTTCCTATTCTAGTGTGAAATTTGGTTTCCAAGGTCTCATGTAGAGGCTTACCGAGGCATAGAAGTAAGGGCCTCCATCAAAGATGTGGTCTCTATCTTCAAGGGTTGCAAAGACCATCGTAAAAATTCCTTTGGCCGCCCAGTGGAGTTTAAAATCTCCTTTATGCTTCTAGGTTTGCTTGATCCATTAGCATAAGGCTTTCTCTATGGCCCAAAAGCCCATGAATTTGGAGATCACTGCATGAATAGCCATATGATACCTATAGGCTTGCACTAAGGGGTCAGAGATGATAACCCTCAGGCTTTATGTAGTTTTTGGCTTGCAATGCCCCTGGTCTCTCTGTTGTTTGTTTTTCGTGGCTAGACCTTCTCGATCTAGGCATTTCAAGGGGGAGGTTTAAGTAGTCTCCACTTCTTTGGTATTCTTTCCCACTCCTTGAGTGGGATCTGGTTTGTCTTTTCCTTCGAGAATTTTGATGCCTTTTGTCTGGTTTGGAA
This sequence comes from Pinus taeda, assembly GCA_000404065.3. Classification (NCBI taxonomy): domain Eukaryota; kingdom Viridiplantae; phylum Streptophyta; class Pinopsida; order Pinales; family Pinaceae; genus Pinus; species Pinus taeda. The sequence goes on from APFE031722069.1 coordinate 10,940, forward strand.
GCTGGGTTTCCTTAGTGTTGCCATCCAGTGTTGTCTTCTCGTTGAGCTCAATTTTCTCTGTGGTGTCTAAACCTGTGATCTGCACTCATTCCAAAGGGCTTTTACCTTTGTCCAACATTTTTTGTTTGTAGGAAGGGGCCCCATTGGTCCCCACTTGCTTCATCCATTGGGTGAGGGCAAGCCCCCGCTACCTTAGATCAGTGAAAAGGGCACTGCCCCTGCCAAAGTGGGTAACAATGCACATACTGCAATCCAAAACCCTAGGTTAGAGAGTTATAGAACCAAACACACTCTCCATACTATTTTAGAAATATTATAGTTACCAATTTTAAAAATTATTATTTTAATTTATTTTAATATAAAGGATATTATGAATTTTTATTTTTATTTTTATTTTTATGTATTTATTTTATTTATTTTCTTGAAAAATTGTTTGTAATTTTATTAAAAAATCAAATTTACAAATAACTAATTGAACTAACTCAACTTTTATTTATGTCATTAATTTTATCACTTTTTAGTTTTATTACAATCCTTAATTTAGGCAACCATATATAACATATATCCATCTCAAATATGGAGATGGAACCATATCATAAATGGATTGCTCCTGCACCTCGAATGGATCAGGTACTACCGACACAGCATGAGGGCGCTAGTGGAGTGGAATTTAATTTGTCACCCCACGTGTGTCACCAAATGAATTGTCCAACAAATTTTTGTTGTTAGATGAACTTCTCACCAACCCAGATGACACCTACACGCTCAAACATTTCCATTTGTTGCGGTGGATAAAGGCCTCCAGAATTTAGAAGTCCCCTCATGAGCGATACTTTTTCACTCAACTCATCTACCTGCATCAACATCATCATTTTGCATTATTATCGACCAAATGAACCAATATATATTAAAAATGAAATAAAAAATAAAAAGTACAACAAATAACTACTGAAAATTGAAATCCAATTAAGAACCTGGTGGGTCACAAAAACGCAACTCACCTACTGCAGGCTTCCCCTCCATGGCTGCTACTTTTAGCATGCATCAATGTGTAGGATCCAACGTCCTTGCCTCCTCTTCATATCACACACTCTCCATCGCCTCTTCATGCCTCTCTAGTGGAATATTCCAGAGAAGATTTGACATGTTGGCAGCCCCAAAAATTATGTGTACAGTTTGGAAACAGGTGGCTCCTATGTGGTCTACACTAAAATGGGGTGCAAACGCACACCCACCCCTATATTTCTTCTTTAAGAACTTGCATGCCTCCACATGGGGCACCACTACTCACACTTTCCCTCATTGTAGAAGCCACCCCTTCTTCCATCTCAACCACATTCTTTTTTTCCCTTTCTTGTACCCAAAGCTTCTAGGTGTTCCAAGAAACCACCTTTTGGGTGTTCCATAAAACCTTCTCCACTACTTTTCCATGCTCAATGTTTACACTTACTTTGATTGATCTTCTGTTTCTTTTGATTACCCTTAGCCCTCTAGTTTTCAAATTGGCTTTGGGTGGCGTTCAAATTATATATCATAACTTAGGGCTCATATTGCCATTGAGATAAACATGAGGAGATTTTTGTAATTAATGTTTATTTGGATAGTAGTTATATTGGTTGGTTTTAATGAATTTGGAGAGGAGGAGAGAAGTTTGAGAAGTTTTAAAGTTAATTAGTTAGATAGTCTTCTCAAGTGTATTAAGTGATAAATGTCTAATAAATTTAGTGAGACAAAGTATGTATATTTTTTTAAATTTTAATGCCTAAATAAGTAAGTGAAAATTAATTTTTTATTTATAAATAACTAGATTTTATGTACCAAATTGATATTTAACTTTACCATATCTTTAAAATTAAATAACAATTATTATTATATATATATTTTAATTGAATTAAAAATAAAATTAAATTATTAAATTAGATAGTTATAAAAGAAAAAAAAATTTATCACTCATTTTAAATTTTAAATGTTCAATAATAATGAGGTAATATTTGTAACATACAAGTGGTCCTAATATAAATGATATATTTAATGAGGTAATATTTGTAACTTACAAATGGGCCTTATCCAAATGATGTATTTAAGGAGTTGTAATCATAGATTACTAATGTGAATAAAATGCAAGTTTTAAATTTCAATTCTAACTTAGAAATGGTCCAAATATAAATGATATATTTAATGAACTGTAATCTTAAATTACTATTTTGTGTAAAATTTATATTTTAATATATTTTCTAACATACTCTAATTAAGAAACAAAATGGCCTTCTTTTAGCCACCTTCTCTTTTCAAATTTGCTCAAAATTTGATGATAAGTTGTTTAATTTGCAACTATGGGTGTTCGAGGAAACCCCCTTCTAGGTGTTCCGGGAGGTGTACCCGTGACTTTTTTGTGCTCCATGTTCACAGTTACTTTGATTGATTTTCTGATTCTTCTTCCCTTAGACCAGGCTACCTTTAGCCATCTAGTTTTCAAGTTGGCTTTGGGTGGAGTTCAAATTATATATCATAATTTACCAATGGTATTGCCATTGAGATAAGCATGGGGAGATTTGTAATTAACTTTTATTTGGATAGTGGTTAGATTCATTATTTGTAGTTTTTATTGAAATTGGAGTTGTGGAGAAAGAGTTTTTTAGGTTAATGAGTTAGATAGTTTGCTCAAGTGTGCTAGGTTATAAATGTCGAGAGAGACAAAGTATGTATATTTTTCTAAATTTTAATACCTAAATAAGTTGTGAAAACTATTCTTTTATTCATAAATAACTACATTTTACATACCAAATTAGTATTTAATTTGATAATATCTTTAAGATTAAATTAAAGTTATTATTATATATACTTTTAATTGCAATTTAAAAACAAAATTATTAAGTTAGATTGTTACCTCTTTTTTTAAAATATTTTAACATGCCATTCAAATTTTTATTGTTCAATAATGATAAGGTAATATTTGTAACTTAGAAATGGTCATAATCTAAATGATGTATTTAATGGGCTATAATCTAAATGATGTATATAATGTTGCTAATGTAGATGTTAGGGAGAATTGTAGCCAATGAATGCTTGGTAATAGTAGAAAAATCCCTTATTCCTATTAAGTTGATCATGTGCTACTAAGGTTAGTAGGAAATATAATATCCAAAGGTTATAAATAACTAAAGATTCTTTTAAACAAATAATATGACCAATTCTGTGCTTTTTCCCTTATGATACTTACTTACTCCAAGAGTTAAATAAATAGAAAATTGATGAATTCCTCACTGAAAAAATTTCTTCAAAGCATTGGAAAGATAGATCATAACATTAGAATAATTGGCACCAATCATAACATAAAGGGGTACAAAGGTTAAGTAAATGAGAGTCGTAAAAAAAATACGAGATAAGAGACCTATAAAAAAAATCAGCAAGAGAAGTAAATGTTGAGAAGCTATTATAACCATTTAAAAGTGTGGTCTCAAAAATAGTGCAACCAATGACATATATGGGACTAGTGCATTGGGAGCAACTCAAAAATGTTAATTAAACACACAACTATATGAGGACATTATCGTTGATACTAAGAGGAAATTTGGTTCATGTCAAATTTAGTAATTA